>JBBPBX010106249.1:1013-11467 GCA_038048925.1 Garcialebias charrua
ATATATATATAATATATATATAATATATATATAATATATATATATAATATATATATATATATATATATATATATATATATATATATATATATATATATATATATATATATATATATATATATATATATATATATATATACAAGCCCAAAACCAGAAAAGTTGGCACGTTGTGCAAATCGCAAATAAAAACAGAATACAATGACTTGCAAATCTTTTTCAACCCATATTCAACTGAATAGAATGCAAAGACAATATATTTAATGTTCGAACGGAGAAACTTTATTTTGTTTTGCAAATAACCATTAACTTAGAATTCAATGGCAGCAACACATTGCAAAAAAGTTGGCACAGGGACATATTTACCACTGTGTTACATCGCCTTTCCTTTTAACAACACTCAGTAAACGTTTGGGAACTGAGGAGACCAATTTTTGAAGCTTTTCAGGTGGAATTCTTCCCCATTCTTGCTTGATGTACAGCTTAAGTTGTTCAACAGTCCGGGGTCTCCGTTGTCGTATTTTACGTTTCATAATGCGCCACACATTTTCAATGGGGGACAGGTCTGGACTGCAGGCAGGCCAGGGGAGGACCCGCACTCTTTTGCTACGAAGCCACGCTGTTGTAACACGTGCAGAATGTGGCTTGGCATTGTCTTGCTGAAATAAGCTGGGGCGTCCATGAAAAAGACGTCGCTTGGATGGCAGCATATGTTGCTCCAAAACCTGTATGTACCTTTCAGCATTAATGGTGCCTTCACAGATGTGTAAGTTACCCATGCCTTGGGCACTAATGCACCCCCATACCATCACAGATGCTGGCTTTTGAACTTTGCGCCTATAACAGTCCTGATGGTTCTTTTCCTCTTTGGTCCGTAAGACACGACGTCCACAGTTTCCAAAGACAATTTGAAATGTGGACTCATCAGACCACAGAACACTTTTCCACTTTGCATCAGTCCATCTCAGATGAGCTCGGGCCCAGCAAAGCCGGCGGCGTTTCTGGATCTTGTTGATGAATGGCTTTTGCTTTGCATAGTAGAGCTTTAACTTGCACTTACAGATGTAGCGACGAACTGTAGTTACTGACAGTGGTTTTCTGAAGTATTCCTGAGCCCATGTGGTGATATCTTTTACACACTGATGTCGGTTTTTGATGCAGTACCGCCTGAGGGATCGAAGGTCACGGGCATTCAATGTTGGTTTTCGGCCTTGCCCCTTACGTGTAGTGATTTCTCCAGATTCTCTGAACCTTTTGATGATATTACGGACCGTAGATGGTGAAATTCCTAAATTCCTTGCAATAGCTCGTTGAGAAAAGTTGTTCTTGAACTGTTCGACAATTTGCCCACGCATTTGTTCACAGAGTGGTGACCCTCGCCCCATCCTTCTATGTGGATGACTGAGCATGTCAAGGAAGCTGCTTTTATACCCAATCATGGCACCCACCTGTTCCCAATTTGCATGTTCACCTGTGGGATATTCCAAATAAGTGTTTGATGAGCATTCCTCAAATTTCTCTGTCTTCTTTGTCACTTGTGCCAGCTTTTTTGAAACATGTTGCAGGCATCAAATTCCAAATGAGCTAATAATTGCAAAAAATAACAAAGTTTACCAGTTCGAACGTTAAGTATGTGGTCTTTGCAGTGTGTTCAATTGAATATAGGTTGAAAAAGATTTGCAAGTCATTGTATTCTGTTTTTATTTGCGATTTCCACAACGTGCCAACTTTTCTGGTTTTGGGCTTGTATATATAAATATATATATATATATATATATATATATATATACAGGTAGTCCCCGATTTACGAGCGCTCTGATCTGCGAGGTTCCAGACTTACGAGCTGCGAATTTTTGGAAAAAACGAAAAAAATACTGAGTTTTCATGTGTTTTTTCACCACAGTTAGTTAGTTAAGCATATGGACACACGTTTCCGATCATTTTTATGCACTCATAAGCAGTTTTTGGATGAAAATAGAGTGTTTGTAGTCGCGCTAGCGAAAACCGTTCCAATTTACGAGCGAAATTCCGGATTTACGAGAGAAATGGCGGCCGTTCCAAATTACGAGATTTCCGGTTTACGAGCGCCTCGTTGTAACGGATCTCGCTCGTAAATCGGGGACTACCTGTTATATATATATATATATATATATATATATATATATATATATACACAGTATATATATATATAAAGATCTCTCACACCATGTCCTTGCAAAAAATATATACTGTATCTACCTCAGCACAAAGCAACATAGAGAGACATAATACATTTTGCAGGAGGGGGAGGAGACAGAAAGACAATAAGATTGTACAGGAACACTTGTAGATAGTTTCCATAGTCCTGATAAAGATGTTACAGTAGCCGTGTTTCCATCAAGGTTTCTAGCTGCGCAATTTGAAATAGCGCAGCAGAAAAGCTTAATGGAAACGGCAAATTGCGAGGTTACTTCCTGAATTACGCTAAAAAGTTTTTACGCTCGCTTGAGGTGGTTTTTGGGATCAGCGAAAATGAGCAGCTGCGCAAAATGACAGATGGAAACACATTTGCCGACTCGTGCTGCCGTAGCGAAAATTCACGTCACGTGACTGATCAGCTGTTTCCGCTCCGGACAACATGTAACATCGCTAAAACTAGTTGGCATGACAGAATAAATACAACTCGCCCGATAGCAACACGTACCTGAAATATTCTCTCCATTTTGATGAGATGTGTGGCCGGGTTCTGTTTTCAACTGCTACTTCCTGTTTACTGTAGACATGCGCAGTGCTGACGTCTGACGTAATGACGCTGACGTCTGACGTAATGACGCTGACGTCTGACGTAATGACGCTGTGTGCGGCTTGGAAGAAGCGCTTCAAGCCAGCAGATGGAAACACTTTTGATCTGCATTAATTTGTATTTACATATTTGCGAGGTAGCTCAAATTTCGCAATTAAAATGGATGGAAACACGGTTAGTGTCTCTCAGCCAGTTCACTCTGATAAGACTCACATGTGTTCGCTAGGGGTTGGGGGGCGTGCGTGAGCAGAGCGTCTTGTTTCCATAACATCCAAGGAGAATTGAGCTAATCAGCCTTCCAAGGCCAGAGCCAGATTCAGATTTCAACATTATTTTGGGTCAGACCAAGCTCATTAATTTCGCGTCTGCCTTGACAGTCTCACTAGTACAGTTCATGGGGACTCCAAACAGCCTAATTGTGATTTCTTACGCCGAAGTCAGGCTTACAACTTCTCCAAGATCTCTTCCTTCCGACCATCTGTGAACACTGCCAGATGTTCCACAATCCTGCCTACTCAGCTCTAATACAGGTCCACAGATAGTCCGCACAGAGTCTGAGTGTTGCCATTTCCAGAATTTGTCGATAATCCAGATTACCACTGACTCCAAAAATCAGAATCCATCCATCCATCCATTTTCGTCCGCTTATCCGGGGTCGGGTCGCTGGGGTAGCAGCCTCATGGTACATTCAGACCAAACAGCATTTCAACTTCCAAAAAGCTCGTCACGATGGTGTCCAGACCTACTTGGACCAGAACGCCAGAACGCGAAACTGCTGCGGGGTGTGTGGGAGGAGCTTACCGGTATACAGAGTCCTGCGCACAGAGTCCTGCGCACTCCGCCAGGCGAGGAGCTTTTTATTTCCGTCTCTGTGGAGCAGACTTGACTGGTCGTGAAGGAATTGTCGCGAACACACAGCTACAATGAGTTTCTCTTCCATAGTACACGACCTCGCGGGTCTTTTCTGTGTCCCACAAACAATACGTCACATAGTGCGCGCGCCCCCTCGTTTCCGCGTCACATAGGGACTCTCCCCCTCTCTTCTCCTCCTCTCTTCTCCCCCTCTCTTCTCCCCCCGACTCTCCCTGATTGGTTGACACACCAACCAATCAGGTAGAGTTGAGCGGCGTTTGAAAGTTTGAACCGCGAAATCTTCAGCATGTTGAATGCGTGGTTTGGAGGCTGAAGCCGGTTCACGTGCACGGAAAACGCTTTCCAGCACGCTCAACACGCACGCGACGTGACGCCCGACGCCAAGACGCGGCTGGAAGCGCGTCCCCCATTGACTTTGCATGTAAACTGGACGCTCCTGCCGTTGAAACGCTGTTAGGTCTGAATGCACCATAAGTAGGGAGGCCCAGACTTCCCTCTCCCCAGCCACATGGAGCAGCTCCTCTGGGGGAATCCCAAGGCGTTCCCAGGCCAGCCGAGAAACATAGTCCCTCCAGCGTGTCCTGGGTCTTCCTCTGGGTCTCCTCCCGGTGGGACATGCCCATCAGAATCCAGTTATCATAAATTCAATTATGTTTCCAAGAGGGCTCTCCTTCTACCTGTCTTCTTTGAACAATTGCGTTGACAGACCAGCTGAACAAATCCATAGTTTACAATTCGGAAGATATGCAAAATGGATCACAAGACAAAGAGCAAAGCAAGAACGGAGAGAGGGCAGAATAGCGACAGTCTTTGTCAAGGGCAAGTCAGAAAAAACGAAGCTCAAACATTCATATTTTCTCATCTTTCATGTATAAATCACTTGAGGGCCGAGGTAGATTGGTGGTCAATGCCACAGTCTTGTAATTCTGAGGTTGCAGGTTTGAGCCCAGGTTGTGTCAATAAAAGTATTATGGCATAAAAACAACATTCAGATCTTTCAGGCAAAAGAAAAACAACCCATATATATCATCTACCAACAGGAAATAATTTGAATATTTTGTTATAAACGACCAAAACTCATTACTGTACAGTAATGCTCATCAGTTTATTTTTGAGCAAAACATATTTCACCTCTGCTGTCACATTGCTGCTACACAACTTTCTTTACATGCTTGAATTTGGTGCAAACAAATGTGCCGGAAAAGTGCTTATATAAAAGAAAAACACATAAGGAGGAAACAAATCAAACTATAAAAGAGTTGTCACAGTGAATAATATCATAAACCAGCAGATCACTGCATTTTTTTAAAATCTCTATTTGTTTTTTTTTTTTAATTTACCAGAAATGTGTCTGTTTTATCAACCTTAGCAAACACAAAGCTAGCTACAACTCTGGAAACTTAGAAGATTTTAAGCTAAAGTTTAGCTTGGTAGTGGCTGAGACAGATTGTTCTTTGAACATGCTGAGTGATGCTTTGGTTTACAATTTATTCTGGATAATAACAACCAATTTGAGTTCAGAAAACTTTCAGTGAGACAAGTTCTCAATCGGTGTTTCAGAAGAAGTTGAGCAAAAAAGCTGCTTTTAACTGGTCAAAGATCAAGATAGTTTTATCACCACTGCAGGAGTCGGATAGTAGCTAAAATGCAGCTGGATGGAAAAACAAGTAGTAAGATATTCTGTACTTCCTTAATTGTTTCTTTATCTATACTGTGCATATTTCTGAGTATATTCCAAGCATCTTCAAGCCTGAAATGTTTTTTTGTTTTGACTCGAGGCTCTGCCACCAGTCATCTGTCCCTGGCTGATAATAATAGAACATGGTAAGCTCGCCTCTGGACAGAAAAAAATGAAGACAGGTACTGCCCGTTATATAAATAAGGGTGGTGGTGGAGGTGTTGAATAAAAACCAAACACACAAAAAACAAATCTACTAAAAGATGTAATTTTGCTTGCCAAGTGTGTATTTCTTGGCTAATGGATACAGGTGTGACAGGTGACTTATTCAGGTGACATTTGTGCAGGTATAAGATGTTAGCTGTGGAGAAACAGGTACTCCTAAAAATATCAATGATGGCTTTGAAATTATTCAGTTTCAGTTCATTCACACAGAAAGAATCAGATCTCCAAAAAGCTATTTAAAGCATATACAGTAGGCGGTGCCTGGGTACATATAATTACATACAGTTTAAGGTATGGAACACCAAAGTGCTCAAAATTAAATAAATAAATAAAACAATATGAAATAAGAACATTTTTCATTTTTATTCTTTTATTTCAAAATTGTTTTTCATGATAACTTATTTATTTCATAATGCCACTTTTCAGCAGAATGACTTCAGCTGTCAATCAACGCCAGTGGGTTGGACCTTCACGCCCACTGGCTGAGCCTTCACATCAGAGATACACCTTTGCTATAATTTAGAGCAAACGAAGAATCGTTTTTAGGTGTTAATCTTGAACTAAAACAGCGAGTCCTCCCGTGCGCGCTCCCGTGAGCGCTCATGCGGTGCCGATCGCTTTTTGGCAGTCCATCACGTTTTGTCACGGCACCTGTATCTTCTGAGAACTTTATCCTCTCAATTTGACCTGCTAAAGTTACCTGAGCTGAACGAAGTTCATGCAACTCTGCTATCCTTCATGACTGTTGAGCTAGCAAGTCGCTGCTAGCTGCTATGCTAGCTGTACCAGTGAGCAGGAAAACTAATGGATCATGATGTGAAGGATCAGCCAGTGGTCGGGAAGGTCCAACCCACTGATATTGATTGACAGCTGAAGTAATTTCTGCTGAAAAATGGCGTTATGAAATAAATAAGCTATCATGCAAAACACAATTATGAAATAAAATAATAAAAATGAAAAATGTTCATAATAATGAGCTTAGATACTTATTTCATAATGCTTTATTTATTTATTTAATTTTGAGCATTTTGGTGTTCCATATTAAGGGCCCTCAATGAATGTCACACATTCCCACTTCCAATGTAACACAATAGTCTGGTCTCTTTTGAAATTGTGTTCTGATAAAAATGTTAAATTGTACTGTATTAGCCATGACATCAGTCTATTATTACAGACTATATAAAGAAAAGAGATGTCCTGCATGCTAGGCTAAAGGTTAGCCAATTTTACAATATTTGCAGGCTTATAAAACAGCTCTTTCTCAGAAACTGATGTAAAAGAGCATCAGCTAAAATTAGACCTCTATTTTTACATTACTTTGTTCAGTTTGTTGCCGTTTTCAATCGAACAACGTCTGTTTCTATCCAAGTGTAGGTGTGCTGAGCATAGACCGTTTGAGCTGCTGGTGTCCTGACCTTCTGAGTGTACCAGTCCGCTGGGAGTTGTGTAAACTTTGGACTGACTAGACGTGCAGATACAGCTTTTGTGCCTCCTTCTCCACACTCCATGCTCTGATAAGAAACTTATTACTGATAACTTTGAGCTTCACCTCAAAAATGACCAGACTACATATTTAAGGCACCCAAGATGACACTGAACAACAGTTATTTACAGCATTTTATTTCAGATAATGGGCAAATAATTAAAAGTTTGTTATTTTTTTTATCAGGACTCAAATGTGACTTGAGTCAGTTCTGCATCTAAAAAGCCTGTGTGACTACTAGAATCTAAATTTGAACAGGTAGTGTGATGTAAGACCTACAACTCAATTATAAAAACTAAAGAAATGTCTTTTTCATAAACTTTGGGTTTTTATTTGTGCATTTTTTTTTTTTACAAAAGTAGGCTTTATCTTCAGACCAAACTGTTAATTTTTATATCCCTGTCGAAAGGCAGCCCTATTAATGCAATGGTTCCCAAACCTGGTCCCTGAGGAACACCATCCTGCATGTTTTAATTGTTCCCTTGGTCCAACATACCTGATATAGTGATTTAATTATTTCCTCGGGTTCTGCAGAAGCCTGTTAACAACCCATCCATTCAAATCAGGTGTGTCAAAGCAGGAATCAACTAAAACATGCATGATGGTATTCCTCAAGGTCCAGTGTTGGGAACCACTATGTCTTGTACGTCTGTAAACTTGCTCTTGTCGTGCTCATAACTTCTGATCAGTTCAAAAAAAACATTGAAACTTGATACACATATACATCTTCACCAGATGGAGTGTCTTGTACATTTTTCATCACCCCAGCTCAAGGTCACAATTCAAGGTCAATTATTATACAAAGTCTATGCTTGTCCGGACCATTTCTATAGCTTGCTGTATAATAGTTTGTTGATGGGTGTATAACGTGTCATATGCAGTACTCTTGTTTTCTTTACATTTGTTGATGTAATCGATTAATCTAACCAAGCTCCCTCTAAAAAACAAACAAACAAACAATAAAAAACACTCACTTTCTTTTTTTCCTTAAATTTGTTTGGTATGCACTTATTGTTTTCATATTTCATGATCCTGTTAAGTCACTTTTAGGGCTCGCATCAGAAAGCAAACAGTTTTTGCTTGACGTTCTTTAATTTAAGCAGTGACAGACTGTGCTATTGCCACTTTTTAACAGCTTGCATTGCTTAAAATACTTCAAAAATCTATTTGTTTTCTGTTCAAGCACTTAGAGTCCATCCAAATGATCCATCCTGCTGGTTCTGTACGTAATGCAGTCCCCAGTCTCCCCAACAAAGACATTAAGAGAATGTGATGGAGGTGTTTGCTGGTATTATTAGATTTGGCGTGGAGTCAAATGGGCCTTGTGGGATTCAGATAATATCAAATTCTGGATACCGACAAAGAAATGGAACAGAGGCGGCAGGACATGATGAAACTTTGGATGTGACTGTTGATTCAAAACAGTAGTTGTGTAAGAAGATAAAAACGCGTGAAAACATGCAGAGAAGGGGATGCATTTGTAAACATAGTGCATTTGACAGGTCTGCATATCTTTTACTTTGACTTATTTTATTGACTTACAATGTGGTAAAACTGAATTTGGCCTGTAGTTTAACGTTTTTTTGTTGTTGTTAGTGTGTAGTTGTGTTTTTAATGTTGAGGCCCACAACCAGAGGTGAAAATATTAAGCTAAGCTGTTATTTACTAGGTTTGTCTAAAACGCCTACAGTTTTGACGTTTCTCAACATGAGAAGATCTGAGTCTAAAACTTTAATTTGTCTCACGTTTAGTTGTTTCGTCTTTGTTCTTTTACTTAATGCTGCTGCCAGTTGCTCCTTTGAGCTTCTGACAGGCAGACCAAATCAAAGTCATTTTCAACTTGTATTCATTTTGACACCAACTTCACATTTACTGATTTCTTTGGGCGGCAAAGGGATTTGGTTTCGTCGTGACGCATCATATTGGAGGTGTGTAACATGACTCTCCATCATTTGTGGCACACACTGAACCTGGTAAATTGCAGAAGTACCTGCAATCTGAGATATTTTCAAGGACTCGACACGTTCGGAGAGGGAAAGAACTCACACTAACGTTTTTTATTTTTATTAGATGAAACCCAGAAATCTACCTGGAGTGGTTTCTATAACGAGCAGTTCAATTAAATTCAGTTCATTTATATAGCACCAAGTCACAACTGAAGTCATCTCAGGCACTGAACAGAAATATTCATATACATATAGCACTTTGAGATTTTCATTAATGAAAAGTGCGTTATAAATTGAATTCATTATTATTATTATTATTATTATATACATAAAAAGTAAGTTAATAATCTTAATTATGTGAGGAGCAGACTGCTTTGAGTTAAACTTCATCACAGACTCTCATCTTGAGCAAGCATGAAGGAGACAGTGGAAAGGAAAAACTCCCTCATGCGGAAGAAACCTCCAGCAGAACCTGGCCAGGAAAAAAGACCATCTGCTCCGACTGGCTGGGTTTGAGAGGAACAGGAAGGAGGAATAGATACACAATGGCAGGTCGAGAATCACGTGTTAAGATAGAAATAATATCAAATGAAAACTATTCAATTGCAACAGTTCATTATTAAAAAATGCGGCCAATTTGCCCTCCAGTAGTTTAAGCCTATAGCAATATGACAAGTCAACCCTATCTATAGAATTGATCAAAAAGGAACGTCTTAAGCCCAGTTTTAAAACTGGACAATGTGTCACCCTTATGGAGAGAAACTGGAAGGTTCCACAAGAGAGGAGCCTGATAACTGAAAGATCTTCCTCCCATTCTGCTTTTGGAAACTCTTAGGAACCACAAGTCCGAGAGTGAAGTGCTCTGTTAGGAAAATATGGAACAATAAGCTCAAGATGGAGCTAGGTTGTTGAGGGCTTTGTAGGTTAGAAATAAGATTTTGAATTCAATTCTGAATTTGACGGGGAGCCAGTGGAGAATAGTTGAAGTGACCCAATAAGCATTTGGTCAAACCATCAAAATATGAAAAGGTTATCTGTATTTATATAGACGTTTCATTTATTTACCTTCTCAGGAAGCGGACACAGATGATCAGCAGGGCACGCTGACGTACGAAGAGTTTTCCGTTTTCTACAAGATGATGTCTCTTAGACGGGACCTGTTCCTGTTGATGATGGCGTACAGTGACAGGAAGGACCACCTGACAGCCGAGGAGCTGGCCAACTTTCTGCACAACGAGCAGAAGGTGAGCCGTCATTACAGTTTATAGCTAACAACTGATAGACATTTAAAAGAATGGAGAAAATATTTAAAAGAATGGAGAAAATATTGATTTTTTGCACTGTTTTTCATTTTTTACTTTGAATACTGGTAATATTTTTTACTTGCAGTACTTTAATAGATTTAACCGCAGCTGTTATATGTGTTTTCATTTTCCTTTTCTTTAGATGACCAGTGTGACTTCAGAGTAC
>JBBPBX010106250.1:0-11467 GCA_038048925.1 Garcialebias charrua
TGTGTGGTGCAGCCTAAGCATTTGTCTTTGTTGTTGCTTTTTCTTACGCTACTTTTACTTTTATACTTTTAAGTAGTTTTTGAAACCAGTACTTTTTTACTTTTACTTGAGTAAAAAGCTAGAGTTGATACTTCTACTTCTACAGAAGTAATTTTAAATCCCAGTATCTATACTTCTACTTGAGTAACATCCATCCATCCATCCATCTTCTTCCGCTTATCCGGGGTCGGGTCGCGGGGGTAGCAGCCTAAGTAGGGAGGCCCAGACTTCCCTCTCCCCAGCCACTTGGAGCAGCTCCTCCGGGGGAATCCCAAGGCGTTCCCAGGCCAGCCGAGAAACATAGTCCCTCCAGCGTATCCTGGGTCTTCCTCTGGGTCTCCTCCCGGTGGGACATGCCCGGAACACCTCACCAGGGAGGCGTCCAGGAGGCATCCTAACCAGATGCCCGAGCCACCTCAACTGGCTCCTCTCGATGTGGAGAAGCAGCGGCTCTACTCCAAGTCCCTCCCGGATGACTGAGCTTCTCACCCTATCTCTAAGGGAGAGTCCAGCCACCCTGCGGAGAAAACTCATTTCAGCCGCTTGTATCCGAGATCTTGTTCTTTCGGTCATAACCCAAAGCTCATGACCATAGATGAGGGTGGGAACGTAGATCGATCGGTAAATTGAGAGCTTTGCCTTTTGACTCAGCTCTCTCTTCACCACGACAGACCGGTACAGCGCCCGCTTCACTGCGGACGCTGCACCTATCCGCCTATCGATCTCACGCTCCAGTTTTCCCTCATTCGTGAACAAGATCCCGAGATACTTAAACTCCTCCACTTGGGGCAGGACCTCCTCCCCGACCCGGAGAGGGCATGCTACCCTTTTCCGGCTCAAGACCATGGCCTCGGATTTGGAGGAACTGATCCTCATCCCGGCCGCATCACATTCAGCTGCAAACCGCTCCAGCGAAAGCTGTAGATCACGACTGATGAAGCCAATAGGACCACATCATCTGCAAAAAACAGAGAAGCGATTCTAAGGCCACCAAAACGGATCCTCTCAACACCTTGGCTGCGCCTAGAAATTCTGTCCATAAAAGTTATGAACAGAATCGGTGACAAAGGGCAACCTTGGCGGAGTCCAACTCTCACCGGAAACGAGCCTGACTTACTTGAGTAATGAATGTGAATACTTTTGACACCACTGGTAACGAGGAGCTTTTAAAGAAACTCCCTCCAAGTGTTCACTGGATGAACATGAAGTGATGAAGCTTTGGATCCATCTTGATCCACAATGATCTCCATGCAGTCCTCTGACTCTGATGTGCAGGTGAAGCTGTGGAAAAAGAGCTGTGAGCTTGTGGGCCTTCAGGAGGCCTGATGCAGCCTGATGGGACCATCACACTGAACAAGTCCACAACCTCCTCCATCATCAGGGACACTGAGGACAACACTGAACCTCTGTCTTCACTGTTTATTCACAAAGTGTCCAACTCTTTTCATACACGTGTCTTTAGAGTTACGTCACCAAAATTCAAGTCATTTAGATTCAGACAGCAACAATTTACAACATAAAGTTTAGAAACAGAAAAATCCCACTGACCATCAACAGGAACATCTGACTCAGTCTGTGCTCCTCCCCCAGAAAATGTTGAATAAAGTAGATGTGATTTCCTGCATTTTGTTGTATTTTAACAGGTTGTTAAACATCTACATTTGTAAACATTTTCATCCTACCCCCCTCCTCCTTGACGGTTCTGACTCTTCTCCTCTGAATAGACCTTTTACCAGTTGACGTCATCGCGCATGCGCACTCGCATTTTTCGAGAGACAACCGGAAGCACGGGCACGCAACTGGAGTGTTGTCATTACTGGCAACGGTCGCGCTGGGGAAATATGACTTTTATTGTGTTTATAATTGTTCCAGGCAACGTAAACGAGTAAAAGAAGAAGGTGAGACTTGTTCGTTTTACCAAGTCCCTCTAGGAAAGTCGAGTAAAGCGACTAAAAGAAGGAAGATGTGGAGGAAGATGAGCTCTTCGCCGGCAGGACTTCACCCCGACACAAAGCAGCAACGTGTGTAATCAGCATTTATTATCTGGCATGGACATTAATGATCCAAGCTCCGTGGATTACGTTCCAACATTACATCTTGGGTATGGGAAACAGACAAAACAGAGAACAACCTCCCGCAGCTGAACAACATGCTACTGGACAGCTGCTAAGCTAGCAGCAGCTAGCTAGTTCTACGAGACCTGGCTGTACCTCGGTCCACTGGCTGTGTTGAAGTTTCAACCTGCGACATGCAAAGAGATTCTTCCTTCAACCCCACTGAAGAACAGGTGAGTAAAATGTCAAACATTCAGCCCTGTAAAAATTAACAGACCACTGCACTGTTAGCTGTTATCATTTGAAGTCTTTCTGCGTTGAAAAAATATACAGTATAGTTTCCACAAGACAAACATGTTTTATTAACATTATTTGAGGTCTAACAGCACTGCATCTTCGAAAACATTTCTGCCATTTCACTGTTTCTGTAAGCATCGGTGAAATGCTGTCACAGAAAAAAAGCAATCCTGTCATCATTGTGTATAAGCATACAGTTTATACACAAGACTGTTTTGTTTATTGTCAAATATGAATTAATACTTTGTTTTACAGCAGCAACTGGCCAACAACTCCTTGCTGACAAAGGGTTTGATGTCGTCAGAGGTGGAAAAAGAGAAGCTAGTCTGTTCAACTCCCCTGAAGAAATAACAGGTGAATAAAATATCATCAAACACTGTGCAGCTCTATAAAAATGAACAGATCACTGCACTGTAAGCTGTTATCATTTGAACTCTTTCTGGGTTGGAAAAATATACAGTAGTAGTTTCCACAAGACAAACATGTTTTATTAACATTATTTGAGGTCTAACAGCACTGCATCTTCGAAAACATTCCTTTAAAAATAAAGCAACTGTGCTCTAATCCATGTTTATTACAGTAATTGATTACTGAAATAGTGTACACATCCCAAAACAGACATTGATTGTAGAACATTAAATTTAGAAATGAACACACCAACCTTTAAAAATAAATAAACTGTGCTCTAATTTGACTTTTAGTGAAGTGGAACTTTTGTTTAGTTACATTTTTTAATCTGTTAATATACAAATGCTGTTTTAGTCACATAAAAAAAAAACATAAACATTACACTGTCTAAAGTCTCCAAGTTGTCAGAGAAGGCATCATTAAAAAAAATATTAGCAGGTTACTGTCTGTCCTAGGCTGCTGTCCTTGACAAGTGAAATGACAAACACAAACACATCTTCTGGTATGTGTTGTTTCTGTTTGTGACTTATATAAATAATATGTGTGCTTGTGAGACATTTAAAGATGTTTTGAACTTCTGGCAGGTCTCTCTGATGCGTGGAGACTGGACAGGGCCCGCGGTCGTCAGCTACTTCATCTGCCGGAGGGTCTGGATCGAGAAACCACATCCAGGGGCTTTGAGCATATCTCAAAAGAAAAAAACATGAAGTTTTAAATTCTAGATAAAATAAAGGAATTAAAGAAACATACAGATAAGTGTTAGTGGTTTTTAAAGTTTACGACTACAACCTGCAAAAGGCAACAATGGCTCCACGCTCAAAATGTCCTTGTGAAGACCAGCCAGCAGTGATGGGCTCATCAGGATGTCGTGGGTTCGAAATGCAGGCTGTTCAGCGTTCTCCTGGAAAACTTCTGGATGCCGATGTCATGCCTATAATGACACCAACATGAAAAATGTGGTTTATATCTAACACATATTAGCAAATCTGTTTGTAGAAGTGTTTTTTAAAAAATGTCCAAGAACTATTCCAGATCTTACAATTGTAGAAAACATTTAAAACCGTGCATATGTGATTGCATTTATTTATTATCTAGTGCCACTAAAAAACAACAATAGTTAACACAATAAAATAAACTACAATTGTAAAATGTTGAATAGTTTTTTGACTGGAATAAGACAAAATAAGTGATATTGTATTATTCCAGTTGTTGGTGAAGTTTGACTGAAAGTCACCTTTCTGGGTATTTGTGTTATAAGCGTGATATGAAATTTCTTCAGGAACACTGATTAAACTCACTTTAAAACTTGCAGCTCATCCAAGTAGCAGGTGCAGTTCGTTTTTGGGCTGGTCCCTTCCATGTACAACTGGGTGCAGGTTGGTTTAGAATGTATTTCCAGCATGGTTGCAGCCACCTCCTTGTCTGCAAAAACAAACACAATATATAACCATATTGTGTGTGTCATTATGGAATTCACATGCATATAGGATTTTCACACATTTTACGTCTAATAAAGTGTAAGCTGTATAAACAGTGTGTCAAAAGTAAATACGTTCTCAAAGATAATTAAATTTTCCCAGGAAAGCTAATAAATGTATCTCCTGGGATAGTTATTATTTTTCACATCACAACATCACCAATTGTCTCAGGTTGTATTTAAGACATAGTTTACAGAAATCAAATAAGAAATAAGGACGCTACGAACATTTGTGTGACTCAAACGTCATGTCTTTGTTTACATACAAGCCCAAAACCGGAAAAGTTGGCACGTTGTGCAAATCGCAAATAAAAACAGAATACAATGACTTGCAAATCTTTTTCAACCCATATTCAACTGAATAGAATGCAAAGACAATATATTTAATGTTCGAACGGAGAAACTTTATTTTGTTTTGCAAATAACCATTAACTTAGAATTCAATGGCAGCAACACATTGCAAAAAAGTTGGCACAGGGACATATTTACCACTGTGTTACATCGCCTTTCCTTTTAACAACACTCAGTAAACGTTTGGGAACTGAGGAGACCAATTTTTGAAGCTTTTCAGGTGGAATTCTTCCCCATTCTTGCTTGATGTACAGCTTAAGTTGTTCAACAGTCCGGGGTCTCCGTTGTCGTATTTTACGTTTCATAATGCGCCACACATTTTCAATGGGGGACAGGTCTGGACTGCAGGCAGGCCAGGGGAGGACCCGCACTCTTTTGCTACGAAGCCACGCTGTTGTAACACGTGCAGAATGTGGCTTGGCATTGTCTTGCTGAAATAAGCTGGGGCGTCCATGAAAAAGACGTCGCTTGGATGGCAGCATATGTTGCTCCAAAACCTGTATGTACCTTTCAGCATTAATGGTGCCTTCACAGATGTGTAAGTTACCCATGCCTTGGGCACTAATGCACCCCCATACCATCACAGATGCTGGCTTTTGAACTTTGCGCCTATAACAGTCCTGATGGTTCTTTTCCTCTTTGGTCCGTAAGACACGACGTCCACAGTTTCCAAAGACAATTTGAAATGTGGACTCATCAGACCACAGAACACTTTTCCACTTTGCATCAGTCCATCTCAGATGAGCTCGGGCCCAGCAAAGCCGGCGGCGTTTCTGGATCTTGTTGATGAATGGCTTTTGCTTTGCATAGTAGAGCTTTAACTTGCACTTACAGATGTAGCGACGAACTGTAGTTACTGACAGTGGTTTTCTGAAGTATTCCTGAGCCCATGTGGTGATATCTTTTACACACTGATGTCGGTTTTTGATGCAGTACCGCCTGAGGGATCGAAGGTCACGGGCATTCAATGTTGGTTTTCGGCCTTGCCCCTTACGTGTAGTGATTTCTCCAGATTCTCTGAACCTTTTGATGATATTACGGACCGTAGATGGTGAAATTCCTAAATTCCTTGCAATAGCTCGTTGAGAAAAGTTGTTCTTGAACTGTTCGACAATTTGCCCACGCATTTGTTCACAGAGTGGTGACCCTCGCCCCATCCTTCTATGTGGATGACTGAGCATGTCAAGGAAGCTGCTTTTATACCCAATCATGGCACCCACCTGTTCCCAATTTGCATGTTCACCTGTGGGATATTCCAAATAAGTGTTTGATGAGCATTCCTCAAATTTCTCTGTCTTCTTTGTCACTTGTGCCAGCTTTTTTGAAACATGTTGCAGGCATCAAATTCCAAATGAGCTAATAATTGCAAAAAATAACAAAGTTTACCAGTTCGAACGTTAAGTATGTGGTCTTTGCAGTGTGTTCAATTGAATATAGGTTGAAAAAGATTTGCAAGTCATTGTATTCTGTTTTTATTTGCGATTTCCACAACGTGCCAACTTTTCTGGTTTTGGGCTTGTACTACTGTATGCTTACAGTATACTGACAGCTCTTATGAAGATATGGTGCTAGTTATAGAAGCTAAGAGAAGATGTTAAACCTGTAACAATAACCAAACCAGTCTAAATATCAGAAGTATTGGTGTGAGAAATTTAAAACATGGTGTGACCGACTCAAACATCATGTCTTTGTTTACATACTGTGCTGACAGCTCTTATGAAGACATGGCGCTAGTTATAGCAGCTAACAGAAGATGTTAAACCTGTAACAATAACCAAATCAGTCTAAATATCAGAAGTATTGGTGTGAGAAATTTAAAACATTGTGTGACTGACTCAAACGTCATGTTTTTGTTTACATACTGTGCTAATACTGACGGCTCTTATGAAGACATGGCGCTAGTTATAGCAGCTAACAGAAGATGTTAAACCTGTAACAATAACCAAATCAGTCTAAATATCAGAAGTATTGGTGTGAGAAATTTAAAACATTGTGTGACTGACTCAAACGTCATGTTTTTGTTTACATACTGTGCTAATACTGACGGCTCTTATGAAGACATGGCGCTAGTTATAGCAGCTAACAGAAGATGTTAAACCTGTAACAATAACCAAACCAGTCTAAATATCAGAAGTATTGGCGTGAGAAATTTAAAACATTTATTTCTGACGCTTGGATAATACAGGTTGTTGACAACGACACACAACGACTCACCCTGCTGGACATTCGCAAAAAGCCTGAAGGAGTTCCCCATTTTCCATCAGCGAACACAGTCACCTCCTCTAGTATCCGCGGCACAATGTTCAGGCATTTTGACCAGTGGTTGTTCAATATTTTAAGAAAACAAGCTTCTAAATTACAACTCGCTATCATTACGAAGCTCCTCGGCCCCTTCCCGAGCCCCTGCATCCGGTTAGGGCTTTTTGCCGTCCAATCAGAACGCTCGATTCAGGCGAGCTTTGCGTGATGACGTCAACTGGTAAAAGGTCTATTAACGGATAATGCTAGGCTATGTAGCCTCTTGATTGCTTATCCAGTCACACCTGTGTGACATCGTTGATATAATTACTCAGACAGCCTATGCGCGAAGGGAATATTCCGTGCTTTCAGCATCGCCCTCTGGCGGTCAGGAGGGATGAAATAGAACCACTTTTTAAAAAAACTTTTTATCAGATCACAATACCTAAATCTGGATGTCGACCGATACCGATACTATTCCGATAAAATCATCATTATTGATTTTATATGAGGCTGCCTCTCTGCAGGCAAGTAAAATTTGTACAAACATAAGCATGCATGTCCAAAAACGCAACTTGAGGTAAGTTTTAATGTTGGATAAGTTTCAAAGTTAGAATTAAATCCTGCTAACACAAAGCATGTTTTTATTCCTAGCTTTAAAGTCAGAGTCCGTCAGTCTCAGAGTTTTACTGTCATACACACAACATGGGGTGGAATGAGATTATGTACACAGGGTCCCAGTTACATCCCACAACAAAATGTAAAAGAAAAACAGAAATAAGGTCTAAGATATAAACTAAGAAAAACATAAACTAAATATACACTAAGCACTAATAGCATCAAAACAATAAAGTGGATATTAAAGAGGAACTAAACTCAGAAATAACTTTTTTTAGCTGATAAACTCCCTAGAATGTGTTCTAAATGTTTCACAGCACTATGTCTGTGTTAATTTTCAGATATTTGTGCGTATATGTCTAAATCGGCAATATTTGGTCTAAAAACGTGTTTACGGTAGTCCTATGGGTTGAACTAGGACTTCACTTCCGGGGGTGAACGCGTGCGCATCTCGCTGCAGCTGCTCATTGTACTTTTTTCTTGCTTTGTTTTATTCAGTACTTTCTGCTGTTTTTTCACCGAGCCTTGCCTGGGCATATCTACTCATCAACAAACATGGATTTTACTTGGATTTACCTGCTGCCTGCTCTCGTCTGGACTCTGCTGCTTCTCATCCACCACCACCCAGCATCTGGTCTGCTCCATTATTCGGCCGTGAAGCTACTTCGTCTTCGCTTTCTACCAGCCGTCCCGCCTGTACTCCCTCTTCAGGAAATTGCCTTCTATCCTCGTCGGAGATACATCCACCGGGGCTCGCGCCGTCGACTCAACGCTGACAAGGCTCATCCCATAACCTCCATCTGGTCTGACTCTCGCCATTCTTCACGCCGCAACGCTCGGCCAGCTAACAGCAGCAGCACGTTAGCCAACCTAGCTCGGTCGGCTAACGCTCCGGTCACTACCTCCACCACCTCCTCCGTAAAGTTTGGACTTCTGAACGTTCGCTCCCTCACGAGCAAAGGTCAGCTCATTCACAATCTAATATCTGACCGAAAACTGGATTTCTTCTGTTTAACAGAAACGTGGCAACAACAAAACGACTTTTTTCATCTGAACGAGTCCACTCCACTAGGGGTGGGCGTATCGATTCTAGTATCGATACTATCGATACCAAGGTGGTACTTGGTATCGAATCGATACTAGCGCTGTGGAATCGATACTGTCCTTTGCCTGCAACATCTGTACCTGCAGAAAGGATTTTCTCTAAGGCAGGACAGTTAGTGACACAGAGAAGAAGTGCAATTAAAGGGAAAAATGTAAACATGTTACTGTTCCTGAACAAAAACCTTTAAGTCATTTCCAACATGTAAATAGAGCCCAAAGGGCTCCTTACACATTATTTGCAACACTGACTTGTTTTTTTTTTTTTTTTCAAAAAACATCTGTGCAATAGAAGTTGTTTTCTTATCACTGTTTTTGTGATTTTGACAGTGTTATGTTTTTGTAACATTGCTGCTTTTTTGTTATTTTGCACTGGTGACTTTTATTTAAACAACTGTGTGTTGTAAAAGAGGTGATGGGCAAATATTTTGTTACTCACACTGTTCAATTTTTTATACTGCTGCTGCAGCTAGTTGATAGAGCATTTTTATTTGACATTAAAACATCTGTGCAATAGAAGTTGTTTTCTTATCATTGTTTTTGTGTTGTTGGCAGTGTTATAATTTTGTGCGGCTCAACAGCGCCCCCAAGTATCGGAATCGGTATCGAAGTATGCGATTCTAGCACAGTATTTACTTGGTATCGGATCGATTCCAAAATTCTCAGTATCGCCCACCCCTACACTCCACTGGGCTTTGTTTGCACCGCAAGGCCCGAGCCTCAGGGAAAGGGGGAGGTCTCGCGATAATTCACCGCGAGAACTGGAAGGTCACTCCGGTTCACACCCCCCCTCCTCCTCCTTTGAGTGCAGTGTTTGCATGCTGGCTGGACCCACTCCAACTGTTGTTGCCACAATCTACCGCCCTCCAAAACTGAATAGCTCATTCATGAATGACTTTGCTGGACTAATGGCCCATTTAACAGCTCTTTCACCCAATGTTATCCTGCTGGGTGATTTCAACGTTCATTTTGATGATGTGAACAACCCCCTCACCAGAGACTTCACATCTTGCCTGGACAGCTGCGGCTATCAACAATTCATCGACTTTCCAACGAACAAGATGGGCCACACACTGGACTTACTCTGCTGCTCTGGACTTTCTCCTCTTAACTGTTCCTCTGATGAACTTCCATTTACTGATCACCTGATGATTTCATTCATTGTTAATCTTAAATTTTCCTCAGATAAACCTCAATGCACTCTTTCCTTCCGTAATATCAAGAATATCAACCATGACACTCTTTTATCTCATATTAATGATACCCTCTCCACTTTCAGCTCCTCCAACCCAGATGATCTTGTCACATTATACAACACCAGCCTAACCAACATCCTTAACTCTGTTGCTCCCCTGAAAACCCGGACTGTTTCCTTCGCCAACTCTGCACCCTGGTTCACTCCAGCACTCCGCTCCCTGAAAACCAAAGGTCGGCGGCTAGAGCGTCTTTATAAAAAATCCGGTCTCACAATTCACAAGGAACTTTATGCAAACCACCTCATCCATTACAAGAACAGTATTTCTCAAGCCAAATCCAGCTACTTCTCTGACATCATCAGTGGGGCGGCCGTGGCGTAGTGGTAAGGGCAGTCGTCTCCCAATCGGAAAGTTGGAGGTTCGACTCCCGGGACCCGCACCATGTGTCGTTGTGTCCTTGGGCAAGACACTTAACCCTGAGTTGCTCCCGGTAGGACTGGAAAGCACCTTGCATGGTAGTCTGCCGCCACCGGTTTATGAATGTGTGTAGCATTCAATATATGTGTAGCACTTTGAGATTTTCAGTAATGAAAAGTGCGTTATAAATTGAATTAATTATTATTATTATTAGTTCTAATGTTGGTAATTCAAAAACATTGTTCTCTCTCCTCCACCGTTCTGTCTCATCTCCTAACTCCTACCCTCTCACATGGTTTCCACAGAATTTTGCAACTCCCTGATGTCATATTTCAATGAAAAGATTATTTCAATTCATAAACACCTTGGTCCAAATACTGCCCCCAGCATCCATGTTGAACTCCCCCCTCCCTCCCTCCTCTGCTGATGACATTGCTGACATTATCAGCAAGTCCAAGTCCTCATCCTGTCAACTTGACCCATTTCCCACAGTTCTTGTTAAATCCTGTCTCCCGTCTCTGCTCCCTATCATCACTAATATCATCCACTCCTCCCTAACCTCTGGCATTGTTCCCACAGCCTTCAAATCTGCTGCCATCACCCCCATCATCAAGAAACCAGGTCTTGACTTCACCAACTTCAGTAATCTTCGTCCGATCTCCAATCTGCCCTTCATCTCCAAGATCCTTGAAAAAACTGTTGCTAGTCAACTTCACTCACACCTGTCCAACAACAACATTTATGAAGAGTTTCAATCTGGATTTCGCCCCCACCATAGCACCGAAACAGCTCTAGTAAAAATTACTAACGACCTTCTTCTTGCTGCTGACTCTGGTCTTCTGTCCATCCTCATTCTTCTTGATCTAAGTTCTGCCTTCGACACCATCTGTCATTCTATCCTCCTCAACAGACTAACCTCCATTGGCATCTCAGGTACCCCGTTAGACTGGTTCAACTCCTATCTCTCTGACCGCACTCAATTCATTCAGCTTAAATCCTTCCGTTCCCAGTCTTCCCCTGTCTCCACGGGTGTCCCCCAAGGCTCTGTCCTCGGACCCCTCCTCTTCATCATTTACCTCCTTCCTCTAGGCCACATCTTCCGCAAACACGGCGTCCATTTCCACTGCTATGCTGATGACACGCAGCTCTACTTGTCATCAAAACCTAACTCCACCCACCCACCCTCCATCCTCACCGACTGTCTCAACGAGCTAAATCACTGGTTTTCTAACAATTTCCTTCAACTAAACAGCAACAAAACAGAAATCATT
>JBBPBX010106251.1:0-11467 GCA_038048925.1 Garcialebias charrua
TTCTGTCCAAAGTGCTGGAGAAAGCAGTTGCTGCTCAGCTGCAGGAACACCTACAGCAACACTCTCTGTATGAGAAGTTCCAGTCTGGATTCAGAGCAGCTCACAGTACTGAGACTGCATTGTTGAGAGTAACGAATGATGTCCTCATGGCTGCTGACACTGGTTCTCCCTCCATCCTTGTCCTCCTTGACCTCACTGCAGCCTTCGACACTGTGGACCATAGTATCCTCCTCCACCGTCTTCATGTGGAGGTCGGTCTCTGTGACACTGTCCTGGACTGGTTCAGATCTTTCCTCTCCAATAGGCTGGAATGTGTCAGTCTTGGCAATGCCACTTCCCAGACAGTCGGTGTCTCCTGTGGTGTACCTCAGGGGTCAGTTCTGGGGCCCCTGCTGTTTTCCCTTTACATGCTGCCTTTGGGTCAAATTATTAATCAGTTCAACATTTCCTTTCACTGCTATGCCGACGACACACAACTTTACATCAGGACTGGAGCATCATCATCATCCCTATCTCCATCTTCACTCACTGCTCTCACTGCACTCACTGCTCTCTCTGCCTGCCTGGAGGAAATAAAGGCATGGATGAATCAAAACTTTCTTCAACTGAACTGCTCCAAGACCGAGGCCATATTGATTGGCACCCCTCACCAGATACAAGCATCAACTTTAACAACAATCTCCTTCTCTGGTCAAGACATCCCCCTCTCCACCTCTGTTACAAATCTTGGAATAAAAATGGACTCTCATCTCACATTTGAAAATCACATTAAGCATCTGTTTAAAACCTGCTTCTTCCATCTTCGAAACATCTCCAGACTTCGCCCATCTCTGACTTTTTCTGATGCTGAGAAACTCGTCCATGCCTTTGTCTCCTCCAGGCTCGACTACTGCAACTCCCTGTTTATTGGTATCCCTGGCAAAAACATTCAGAAGCTTCAATATATTCAAAACAGTGCAGCTAGGATTCTGTTGAGAGTTCGCAAATTTGATCATATTACACCCATTCTCCATAACCTCCATTGGCTTCCTGTCACCTACAGAATTCAATATAAAACTGCTCTCATTACCCATCAATGCTTGCACGGCACTTCACCTGACTATCTAAAGGACATTCTTGCACCATATTCATCCACCCGGTCTCTACGGTCACAGAACAGTAATTTACTTCATATTCCTCGGACCAAATTGAGGACCATGGGAGACCGAGCATTCTGTGTGGCTGCCCCCCGCCTGTGGAACTCCCTCCCTGATGACCTGAGAGCTCCACAGTCACTGGTTGACTTTAAAAGCGGCATTAAGACTTTTCTTTTTAAGCAAGCCTATTCTGCCTCCACATGATTTTATCTTTGATCTTAGCTGATATCTTTATTGATTTTACTTGATTTTATCACTTGTTTTATTTTATTTTTAAGCAAGCCTAAATCTACATGATTTTATCTTTGATCTTAGTCGATATTATTGTTGATTTTATTTGATTTTATCACTTGTTTTATTTTTTATCTTTACCTTGTTACACATTGTAGCACTTTGAGATTTTTATTAATGAAAAGTGCATTACAAATTGAATTCATTATTATTATTATTATTATTATTATAAAACACATCAACATGTGTCAATAGAAAACAAGACATTCATACATTTGTTTCCAAAGCCAGATTGTTTATGAATTCCACTTGACCTATTGTTTTATTACAATTAAATAACATTTTGTGTGTGATTGCATCTATTTAATATGGTGCGCCACACGGTTATAGAGGTGCAATAAGCCATTGTGCTTTGACATAAATCATCCCACACCTACAATCCTTTGCTCCATTTTGGCTAAACAGAATCAATACTTCAGCTTTGGATACAAAAATGCTCAGCAGTCACATCAGACAGCATGTTAACTAAACTGTTGCACTAGATCTGAAAATAAAAGCAGGAATTTATATTGACTGCTGCTGCTTTTAAGGCTGAGCTCGAAAAGTATTATTTTAGGTAGTGTGCTCTTCACTTGGCACCAACTTCTTGTTTTGTGTCCTTTTCAAAACTCCTCAGTCAGATAGCACTGGTTATTATTAATCTACTTATCCTCCCTCACTGAAGAATATGGTGGTAAAAGCTTTGCCATTCAAGTAAAAATAATATTTTGTCCATCATCAATCAACAACATTCTGCTTTGTATGTTTTTATTTCTAACTATGCTTCTCCCCTCATCAGATTTTTGTTCATTTCTTCTTAACTGTTTTGTTGGTAATTATTTTTTCTTCGTCTAACCCAGTGGCAGCTGGTCCATAGGAGCAGATGGAGCGGGGCCATAAAAACTAATTGTTTGCCCCACAAAGTAGTTCCTCCTAATAAATAATGTAAATTACCGTATTTTCCGGTGTATAGGTCACACCTTTTAATGGTTTTTTTCAAGGCCTGTGACCTATGCACCGGTGCAACCTATCTATGGCTTGTTATCACTTTCGGTGAAACACATTTTTAAATCCAGCTCATTTCACAATTACGTTCATTTATTAAGGAAAAGTTCAGCTCAGACACATATTTGCTATAATTTTTATCAAACAAATAATTGTTTTTAAGTGTTAATCTTCTTAAAAGCCTTGCTGTGCGCTCCTGTGGCAGACATTTGCAGCAGAGCTAAACGTAGGTGCGACCTATACACCGGTGCAACCTATCTAGAGATTGTTCCAATCTATTGGTGATAATTGGGCAATGCGACCTATACACCAGAAAATACGGTACTTATTTAGTGAAATAGGGGAGTGGTGGTGCAGAGGTAGAAGGTGGGCCAGTTCAACTCCCTGACTCGATAAAATCAAAACAAACAATAACAACAAAAGTGGGTGGGAAAGGTGAAACACCCAGATCTGTCTCCACCCTCATTTCCCCCACTCTGGGCCCTTGAGCAAGGCCCTTAACCCCCATCCTCTGCTCCCCCGGGTGCCCTGGATGGCAGCTCTCTGCTCCACACAGAGGGCTGTGGTAGCTTGGTGGTCTGTGGTTGCATCAGGAAGGGCATCCGGCATGAAAACAATTGCTAAGTCTTTATGCGAGTTAGTTTAGTGTGGTGACCCCTGCCAAAGAGAGCAGCCAAAAGAAGAAGAAGACGAAGAAGAAGAAGAAAACTTGTTTACAGAACATGCTGTGTATTGTTTTATTCTGTGTATTTTTCTACTATTTTGATAGTAGAATTTAAAATTATTTTTTATGATTCATCCAAACTTGTTTACTTTACCTTTATGAGGCAGTACCTTTCAATGACCCACTGTGAATCAGTTCAATAGAGGGATGAGAATATCTTTATTTGGATGGTCCAGTAGTTTCATTTGGGTTGTCTGATTTTCTGCCATGTGAGCATGTTCAGTTGGTTTTAACACATTGCCATGATCTCTACCTAGACCTGAGGTGAGCTCAAATCCAGAACTACCATATTTTCCGGCCTATAAGTCACAGTCTTTTAAACTAATTTTCATGTTCTGCGACTTATGGGGCAAAGCGACATATTTATGGATTTTTCCCCAAATTTTTAGACCAATTTTTGGCTGAGATATGACAGTTTCCATTCATTCTGACGAAACAAAAATGGACCAGTACCACTTTCGGCCGCTAGGGGCAGCAGTACCACTTTCGGCCGCTAGGGTCCACCCACCGTTCCCAGCTCATGTGTCCGAAAAAAGCCTCCTCTGCTCGGACTCACTCTGTCGCAGCCCGGCCTCCTGAACTCTGGAGGTAGGTCTGAACTAGTGTTTGTTAGCAAAATAACTCATGAACCACATGACAGATTTTGATGAAACTTACAGAAAGTAATCACTGGATGGATATTTACAACCTATTAGCTGTAGGAGATGTTTGAGCTACAATTCGATTTATTTATAATTTATTTTCGCAGTGCGCGCGACCGTTTGGAAGACGTCAAAGCGAAACAATTTAAATCCAGCTGATTTGACTGCGCTTCGCGCCAATCACTGAAGACTTCTAGTCCACGCCCACCTGCCGTGGGCCCCGCCTCGGTCTGCTATTTATTCTGATGCTGACCGAGAATCGGCTCCCAAGTAAGGTAAAACAATTTTTCACCAAGAGCCAGGGAGGCCCGGGGCTTAAAGGGCTCTGCCTGCATTCATATAATCTGGGGTTACAGTACGTAACCAACGTTATATTTCATGCAGGCTATCGCCCTTTAAGCCACGCCCTAGTGGGTTAAAGGCGAAGCAGGATATGGTCCATGCCTCACTGGGTCTGACTGGAACCAACAACCTGGCAACCGCCACCCTCACCGAGGGTACTAGCAGGTGTTCTGTACGGTATTGCCCATCAATAAAGACAGAAACGACTGTGTCATTTAATCAATAGTTTTATTGATAATGAAAGTTTTTTACTCCGCTGCAACCCTGAGGACAGAATGTGTCAAAGAGGAGCTGGAGACATCTCGCAGATAAAAACGAATGAATGGAGTTACTGACGACCAGGAAGCTGCGGAGCAGATATCCTGTACCGACAAACCATTGACCAAGGCAGTGGAAGCCGCCATTCCTCGAGTGGAATGAGCTTTAATGCCCTCGGGAGGCTGTAGACCAGCCGAACTGTAAGCCTGGGAGATGGCCTCACACAACCAATGCGACAAGCGCTGAGGGGTCAAAGGTTGACCCTGAGAGCCTTCTCTGAAATGCACAAAGAGCCTATCAGATTTACGTATTGCAACAGTGCGTTCTACGTAACATCTGAGAGCTCGGACCGGGCAAAGCAAGTGGAGCTGCTCCTCCTCTGGTTTAGAATGAGGAGGAAGGCAAAACCCGTCCAGTGTGATGATCCTGGACTTGAATGAAGACGTTATGACCTTAGGCGTGAATGTTGGGTTAGGCCTAAGTTCAGCAGAACTCCCGTCTCCTTGTATTTTTAAGAAGGAAGGAGAAACAGACAGACCAGAAAGGTCACTTACTCTTTTAGTTGACGTAAGAGCCAACAACAGAGCCGTTTTAAATGATAAGAACTTTAGTGGGACCTCATTTAGAGGCTCAAAAGGATTCTTAGTTAGTGCGTTCAAGACAGTAACCAAGTCCCATTGAGGAGCCAAGGACCGTGAAACTGGCCTAAGACGGCGAACACCTCTCAAGAAACGTTTCATTATGGCATGATTAAACACGGTCCTATCATGAAACCCCTCATGACATGATGAAATTGCTGCAGCATATGTTTTAATGGTGCTGAAAGCCAGATTTCTGTCTAGCAATAGTTGTAGGAAAGATAAAATTGGACCCAGGTGACATGAACATGGGTCCAGATGTCTCTCCGTACACCAACGCTGAAAAGCTGCCCATTTTGAAGCGTAAACAGCTATTGTAGACTGTGCACGCGAGCCCTGAATGGTACCAATGACATCTTTAGAGAAACCGAGGTTTTCTAAGCGTTGTCGTTCAGCGTCCAAGCCCACAGGTGCTGACCTATGACTGGAGGGCTCGTTATTGCACCCCCTGCCTGTAGGAGAGCGTCGTCTCTCCAAGGGAGTTTCCAAGAGTGGCCTGACAGCTGCTTCAGGACCGGGAACCATGGGGCGTTCACGCGCTCCGGAGCGATCAGAATGACTGGCACTCCCTCCTCCACTAGGGCGTGGCTTAAAGGGCTCTGCCTGCATTCATATAATCTGGGGTTACAGTACGTAACCAACGATTTGACCATTACGTGAATTTAGTAAGGAACAGTTAAGCTCAGAAACAAAAAAAATGGTGTTCAATACAGAAACAACGGGACTTTATTTGTAACAGAAGACTTTTCGCCCTTCATCCAAAGAGCTTTCTCAATTCAAAGAGCAGACTGTGTGAGAAATAAAATAAATAAATAAAGTCCAGTTGTTTCTGTATTGAACACCTTTTTTTGATTTATCATGTCCTGGATGACTGAGAATCTTCACCAGCATTAAGCTCAGAAACACTTTTGCTATAATGTCAACAAACAAATATATATTTTTAAGTGTTTATCATGCTAAATTTTAAAGAAAACGCAGCGGTCCCAACCGTGCGGGTGCACGTAGCTAAACTACTTTTTAAATACAGCTGATTTGACAATTACGTGCATTTATTAAGGAAAGGTTAAGCTCAGACACATCTTTGCTATAATTTTCAGCAAACAAACATTTGTTTTTACCATGTTAATCTTGTTAAAGTCTTTCCGTGCACGCTCCTGTGGCCGCCATATGCAGCAGGGCGGTGACGCGTAACATACGCGCCGCGTCAGCGGTGACGCATAATAGATGTGACTTATGGGGCGAAGCAACATATTTATATTGGACATATTGGACTAAAGCAACTTATGGGGCGGAGCGACTTAAAGTGCAGAAATTACAGTAGCTGCAGCAAAGCCTGTTGAGACCAACAGTGGAGATATTCTGTTTTTAAATCCATTTGCAGGTAGCATGCACTCTCAGGACATAATTACATGCAGTGTACCCTCAGTGCGGACTGAACTAGGCAAAATGGCCTTCTCTTACTCCGCTCCTGTTTCCTGGAACACCTTGCAAAAAAATCTGAAGCTGTCGACCTTGACCTTTAAGGGATTTTAAACAACTGGTAAGTTCATGGCAAAAACCAACGCAGACATGTTGTTTTTAGTATTTTACACATTTTATAATGTAGGACCTGTAGGGTTCCTGGTTTTCTCCCTGTGTTTGTCTCTCCCACTCTCTCCACAGCACATTTCTAATTGTCCTGATGAGACCCACCTGTTGCTGCCTGATGAGGACTGGTTCTGGTGGCCTACTTAAGCAGCAGCTGGACACCTCTTCAGTGCTGGGACAACTTCTGCCTTTGGGACCTCCATGTCCTGCTCCTCTGAAGTCCTTCCACGGTCTTCCTCCAGCACTCTCGGGTGCACCTGCAGAAATCATCAAGAGTCCAGTCCATCAGCTACTCAACAAAAGGCTGGGTCTGCCTGTTCCTCTCTCCACCGCTCCTCACCTATATTCAACACCACGCCAAGAACCAGGACCACTCTTCTTTAATTCATCCATCTAAGACAACAACTCCAGGCTTCCACCTTCACCTGTAAATAAAGAACACTTATTTTGTATTCCTGGTTGTTGTGTATTCTTTCTCGGTCTGCCATTTCGGGGTCGTACAAACGCCACCATGATAGTTTGTCCCAGCCAAACTGACCCCTCTGGCACGACTGGGGAGGAACCACCTCAACCAGGTAGTAGTCAGGGAACAGACTCTGTAACTTTAGCCTTACAACAAATTCTTAAACAACAAGAAACTATGCAAAAAAATCTCCTTCAACTAGGGAGTATGGTACATTCTCTCCAACAAAAGACAAAGATTAATCCCTCTTCTCCTCCCAAACAGTCTACAAGCATGGAACCCACGGAGACCAGGCACGTTCAACATGTCAAGGAACCTGACATCAAGCCTTCTGAATTTTTTGAGGGCGATACAAGGAAATGCGGTGGTTTTTTGCTTCAATGCAACCTGGCGTTCAGCCGTGCCCCGGTAACGTACTCCACTGACTCGTCTCGTGTGTCATATATTGTCGCCTCTCTTAAGGGTGAAGCCCTGCAGTGGGCCAACGCTTACCTCCGACGACGTCGAATCGAGACTTTGCCATTTGCTGATTTCATCCAGGACTTCCTCAAGGTATTTGACTATCCTTTGTTACAAGAGGAAGCCGCTCAGAAATTATTTTCAGTCCGGCAAGGACGAGAGACTGTGGCGAAGTTCTCCATTCACTTCCGCATTCTGGCGGAGGAATCCGGTTGGGGTGAGAGGGCGTTACGTAGTTCCTTTCTGAATTCGCTCAATAGCAACATTAAAGATCAACTGTTCACTAGTGAATTACCTGCTGACCTAGATGGAACTATTGCCTTGGCTATTAGAGTTGATAACAGAGCTCGAGAACGTCAGATGGAGGAGAACTACAACTCCCATCAACAACTGTCATCCGGAAGGACTCCACCGGTTCCCATGACGTCATTTTCCGAACCCGAGCCGATGCAGATCGGACACACTCGGCTGACACCGGAGGAGCGACAGAGACGCCTACAAAACAAAGCCTGTCTATATTGTGGAAGGAAGGGACACACTTTATCCGCCTGTTCTCTGCGGGTAAAAGATTGAGCCCACCAGTTAAAAAGGAGATGCTGGTGGGTACTATTTCTGATACTCCTGTAAATTGTTTGAAACTGCCCGTCACCCTTTGTATTAACACTGTGACTTTCCCTGTTCAGGCCCTGGTCGACTCGGGTGCCGAACAAAATTTGATCAGCCAGAGCTTGGTGGACGAACTCCAGATCCAGTCTCTAAAATTGGACCAAGACATCTCTGTTTCTGCTCTCACTGGTCAAACAGTTTCAACCATTTCACACAAGACAATAAAATTTAGGTTTGTGGTATCTGGTAACCACCAAGAATTGGGTAATTTTCTTATTGTCGAGAAACAGAGATTGCCTATCATTTTGGGTTATCCATGGCTCAGGTTACATAACCCTCACATCAATTGGGAGGAGGGTCGTATTGACAATTGGGGGGTGCGTTGCTCAGCTGAATGTCTTCGCTCAGCCATCTCTTCTAGCCCTGTCAAACAAACACCTTTTGAACCCATTGATTTATCCGTGGTCCCTGAAGTTTACCACTCCTTAGCAGCTGTTTTCAGTAAACAAAAAGCTTTGTCGTTGCCGCCACACAGGCCATACGATTGTGCCATTAACCTGATACCCGGAGCTCCACTACCGTCTAGCAGACTGTACAACATCTCTGGTCCTGAAAGGGCGACGATGACGGAATACATCGAGGCGTCATTAAAGAGTGGCATCATCCGTCCATCCACATCCCCTCTGGGTGCTGGTTTCTTCTTTGTGGCAAAGAAGGACAAGTCTCTTCGACCTTGTATTGATTACCGGGGCCTTAATCAAATTACGATTAAAAACAAATACCCTCTTCCACTCATCGATTCAGTTTATGAGCAACTTCGAGAAGCAACAATCTTCTCTAAACTGGATCTCAGGAATGCATATCACCTCGTACGTATGCGCCAGGGAGATGAATGGAAGACTGCCTTCAAGACACCCATGGGCCATTTTGAGTACTTGGTCATGCCTTTTGGCTTAACACTAGGACTACCAAACATATGTACTTGTACATATTTTACCTATAGCTCCCATGGGAGACTGTAAAATGACAGATTGAATGAGCATTATCACGTCCATTGGTATGTATATGAGGCCATTTACATCACAGACTACAGAATCAGTTGCTATGGCAGATGAAGTTGCTAGGGGAGACTGCAAGTCCTGTCACCTGTCACCTATTCCACGGTCAAGGCGGGATTGCATTGGTCACTTTTATCTGAAGGGGGGATTGTACAGGTGATCCCCAACTTACGAACGAGTTCCATTTCTACGCCGGTTCGTATAGCTGAAACGCCGTAAGTTGAAGCCGCCGCAAGTCAAGAACTACCTGTGTTGGCCACTTTTATCTGAAGGTGGCGGGATTGTACAGGTGGTCCCCGACTTGCGAGATTGAATTAGCATTATCACGTCCATTGGTATGTATATCAGAGAGTCAGAGTCAGAGTCAGAGAGTCTTTATTGTCATTTGCACCGCATGTGGTACATGTGATGAAAACGAGATTATGTACACGGGGTCCCAGTTACATCCAACAACAAATGCAAGAGAAAAACAGTAATAACATCTAGAATAAACTAAGAAAAACATCAACTAGTAATACACTAAGCCTAATATAGTGGAAATAAACAGCAGCACGAACATGAGTTTGTATGAGCAGATGGTCACAGATGAACACAGATGAACATAGCAACAAGAAAACAGATCAGCATCAGCATGACGTGATATTTTGCAGTGTTTATTTTATATTTTATTTTTATTTATTCATGAGTCTAACAGCCTCAGGGTAGAAGCTGTTCCTCAGTCTAGTGGTTCTACATTTGATGCTCCTCAACCTCCGTCCTGAGGGGAGTGGGACAAAGAGTGAGTGTGCTGGGTGAGTGAGGTCTTTCATGATGCAGGTGGCTCTTTTCCTGCATCTGGAGGTGTAAATGTCTGTGATGGTGGGGAGACTGACTCCAACAGACTTCTGTGCAGCCTTGGCCATATGAGGCCATTTATATCACAGACTACAGAATCAGTTGCTATGGCAGATGAAGTTGCTAGGGGAGACTGCAAGTCCTGTCACCTGTCACCTATTCCACGGTCAAGGCGGGATTGCATTGATCACTTTTATCTGAAGGGGGGGATTGTACAGGTGATCCCCAACTTACGAACGAGTTCCATTTCTACGCCGGTTTGTATAGCTGAAACGCCGTAAGTCGAGGACTACCTGTATTGGCCACTTTTATCTGAATGTGGGATTATATTGGTCACTTTTATCTGAAGGCGGGATTGTACAGGTGATCCCCGACTTACGAACGAGTTCCATCTCTACACTCGTTCGTATAGCCGAAAAGCCATAAGTCGAGGACTACCTGTATTGGCCACCTTTTTCTGAAGGTGGGATTATATTGGTCACTTTTATCTGAAGGCGGGATTGTACAGGTGATCCCCGACTTACGAACGAGTTCCATCTCTACACTCGTTCGTATAGCTGAAACGCCGTAAGTCGAGGACTACCTGTATTGGCCACTTTTATCTGAATGTGGGATTATATTGGTCACTTTTATCTGAAGGCGGGATTGTACAGGTGATCCCCGACTTACGAACGAGTTCCATCTCTACACTCGTTCGTATAGCTGAAACGCCGTAAGTCGAGGACTACCTGTATTGGCCACTTTTATCTGAATGTGGGATTATATTGGTCACTTTTATCTGAAGGCGGGATTGTACAGGTGATCCCCGACTTACGAACGAGTTCCATCTCTACACTCGTTCGTATAGCCGAAAAGCCGTAAGTCGAGGACTACCTGTATTGGCCACCTTTTTCTGAAGGTGGGATTATATTGGTCACTTTTATCTGAAGGCGGGATTGTACAGGTGATCCCCGACTTACGAACGAGTTCCATTTCTACACCCGTTCGTATAGCCGAAATGCCGTAAGTCGAGGACTACCTGTATTGGACACTTGTATCTAAAGGTGGGATTGTATTGGTTACTTTTATCTGAAGGGGGGATTGTATTGGTGAACTTTATCTAAAGGCGCCTGCCTCTGCCTCCTCGTCGACCTAGGCGGCGACAAAGATTATCACAATGAATAACACTGAAATAATGTGAAGCTGACATACTTTATTTGAACTTACAGCAGTTTTTAAAAGACAAAAGAAAATAAGCATGCAATAATATGGTATCAAAATCATCTGTAAATGGAAATGTAACCTATCAACTATGTAGCAAGTAATAAAAGACAAAAGAAAATAAGCATGCAACAATGGTTATACAGACATTTCTTCCAGTGAAGAGACTCATCACACGTACAGAATGTCAGAACACACCTGGCATTGCCATAACATCTCCTTTCTACATTTGCCACATGTGAATCT
>JBBPBX010106252.1:0-11467 GCA_038048925.1 Garcialebias charrua
TTGAAAATCAGCTGGATTTAAAAAAATAGTTTCGCTGTGTCAAGCATGTGCACTGCATGTCTTTAAAATTTAACAAGATACACACCTTTAAAATATATTTGTTTGCTGAAAATTATAGCAAGGATGTGTCTGAGCTGAACTTTTCTTTAAAAAATGAACATAATGTTCAAATCCGCTGGATTTAAATAGTTTCACTTGTCGGGTCTTCCAAACGTGCGCCATGCTGCAACAACCTTCATCTCTTTAGAATGTAACAAGATAAACACCAAAAAATATATATTTATTTATTTTTATTCAAACTCGTTGAATTCTTCATCCCCTGCGTCACTGGTGAAGAGTTCTGACAACTCCTGAGCAGGTAACAGGTGCAACGCTCAGAGCACTGCCCTCCTCCTCCTGCACGTCAGCTCCAGCAAACATCCTGCCTTCCTGAACCCAGACAGACTAAGGTCCAAGCTTTATCCTTCCATCCATCCATCCGTCCGTCCGTACGTCCGTCCATCCGTCCGTCCATCCATCCATCCATCCGAGGACCTGCTGCACGTCACGTGCATCTGTCCTGTAGCTGTGAAGCTGCTGTCCATCACGGCGCAGAGCTGCTTTGAGCTTGGTCAAGCCTTCCAGGATGATGCAGGAATGGAGTTAAACACTTTAATTTTATCTTTAAACTGCAGCATGATGTGCGTCGCCCACACGCTGTCCATCCAGCAGGACTTTTTTTGGGTCTAAAATATCCGTACACAGGTATACTGGTCGTTAAAAGCCTAGAGGGTCCTTTAGCGCCCATAGTGGCTGAAAGTGGTACTGCTCCATTTTTTTCCCCATCAGAATGAATGGAAACGGTCATATCTTCTTCTTCTTCTTTCTGCTTTTCCCTTTTCAGGGGTCGCCACAGCTAGTCATCCTCCTCCACCTCACTCTGTCCTCTGCATCCTCTGTCCTCACTCCAACTACCTCCATGTCCTCTCTAACTGCATCCATATATCTCCTCTTTGGTCTCCCTCTTTGTCTTTTTCCTGGCAGCTGCATTTCTAACATCCTTCTACCAATATACCCACTGTCCCTCCTCTGGACATGTCCAAACCATCTCAGTCTGGCCTCCCTAACTTTATCTCCCAGTTGTTCAACATGTGCTGTACCTCTGATGATCTCATTCCTGATCTTATCCATCCTTGTCACTCCTAAGGAGAACCTCAGCATCTTCATTTCTGCCACTTCCAGTTCTTTCTCCTGTCTTTTTGTCAATGACACTGTCTCCAGACCATACAACATAGCTGGTCTCACCACTGTCTTGTAAACTTTTCCTTTGACCTTTGCTGACACCTTTTTGTCACAAATCACTCCTGAAACTTTTCTCCATCCACTCCATCCTGCCTGGACTCTCTTCTTCACCTCTTTACCACATTCCCCATTTTCCTGGACAGTGGACCCCAAGTACTTGAAGTCCTGCACCTTTGTGACCTCTGCTCCTTGTAGCCTCACTGTTCCACTGGCCTCCCTCTCATTCACACACATGTACTCTGTCTTACTACGGCTGACTTTCATTCCTCTTCTTTCAAGAGCATACCTCCACCTCTCCAAGTTCTCTTCCACTTGTTCCCTGTTCTCACCACAGATCACAATGTCATCTGCAAACATCATAGTCCATGGGGATTCCTGCCTGACCTCATCTGTTAGTCGGTCCATCACCAGAGCAAACAAGAAGGGGCTCAGAGCCGATCCTTGATGCAATCCCACCTCCACCTTGAAGCTATCTGTCACTCCTACAGCACATCTCACCACTGTCCTGCTGTCCTCATACATGTCCTGTACCAGTCTAACATACTTTTCTGCCACTCCAGATTTCCTCATGCAATACCACACCTCCTCTCTTGGCACCCTGTCATATGCTTTTTCTAAATCCACAAACACACAATGAATGAATGGAAACGGTCATATATCAGCCAACAATTGGTCTAAAAATATGGGGAAAATAGTTATTGATGGTTGAATTGATTCAGATAGAGCACTGCTGAAGGCCTAAGTGTGAAATGCACAGCCCACCACTGTTAAGAACATTCAGTGAAGCAATCGTGCTGTGTTGTTTCCTGAAACCAGATTGATAGAGAGGTAAGATGTTAAATGAGTCCAGATAATTTTTGATTTGAGAGTTTATCAGTTTTTCTAAAACCTTGGCTAAAATGCAGAGTTTAGAGATCCCTGATCCCTTCAGCAAAGGAAGAACAAAGGCTGTTTTCCAAGCATCCGGAATGGAGTTATGGCTTATGGACAGATTAAAATGTGGGTCACAGGGACTGTGATGATATGAGCAGCCAGCCTTAAGAAACAAGGTGGAAGTTCATCTGGACCTGCAGATTTTTTAGGATCAAGACCTTTTAATAGTGTATTTACCTCACTGACTGAGAACAGAGAAAAAGAGTCAGAGAGTCAGAGAGTCAGAGTCAGAGTCAGAGAGTCTTTATTGTCATTTGCACCGCATGTGGTACATGTGATGAAAACGAGAAAAAGAGAAGGTGTGATTAACTGAGGATTGACTTGTAGGAGAGATTTGATTTGTAGAAGTTTGGTTATTCGATAAAGTGGCTGATTTTTCATTAGTAACTGTGTCAAATAATGAACTAGAAGCAACAAAATGTTTGTTGAAACAGTTCAGGATCTCGTGCTTATTTGACACAGGAACAGAGTTAACGAGAAGTTGTGATGGGAGGTCAGATGATTGGGGATGACCGAGAGAGATTTGATGGTTTTCCAGAATTTTTTTGTGTCGTTTAGATTTTTGGAGGTCTGAGATAAGAAATAGTTATGTTTTGCAGCTTTGATGGCAGTTGTGCATTTATTCCTTAGCTGCCAAAAATTCAACCAATCAGTGTCTGAACCTGATTTTCTTGTTGCAGCCCAAAGATGGTCTCTCCTATGTAGGAGGTCAGCTAGTTCAGGAGTAAACCAGGGGTTGTCACGTCCCTTTATCCTGAACTGGCGGAAAGGAGCGTGTTTGTTCACAAAATAAATGAAACTATTGGGAAAATAGTTCCAGGCAATGTTCACGTTGTTGGTTAATAGAATACATTGCCAGTCAAAATGGGATAGATCCCAGAGGAATGACTGTTTTTGAATTATTCTGGGCTTAAAAGGTGGAAGTTTAATATCTCTGAGAGCCACTATAACACAATGATCACTTAAAATGTCATCAAATACTCCTGTACCAGGGAATTTGTGAGGTGTATTTGTTAGAAACAGGTCTAAGATGGAAGATTTTTCAGGACAGGTTTTGTTTCAGTCAATAAGTTGGGTTAGATTGAGTGATAGGAGACATTCCTTGAATTTATCACAGAGGGGGGTTAACTTATCCCAGTCAATGTTAAAATCTCCTGCCAAAAAATCTCTGAATTTTAAATTTCCTAGGAATTCTGTCAGGGAGGAATGAGTCTCAGGTATTGCTAAGGGGGGACGATAACCCACTACTGATAAGATCTGGTCTCCATTCAAAGTGATGTTTACAGCTAAGGCCTCAAACTGGTTTGGGATTGTTTTTGCAGACATAATACTGGAAACCAGAGAATCTCTGATGTAAATAGCGACTCCACCCCCTTTTTTGACGGTCACAACGATAGATATTAAATCCATTGATTACCAGATCATCATTCAGTACAGATTTGTTGAGCCAAGCAGGTTCTGCCTGGAACAGAATAGTTCCAGGCAGTGTTCATGTCGTTGGTTAATAGAATACATTGCCAGTCAAAGTGGGATAGATCCCAGAGGAATGACTGTTTCTGAATTATTCTAGGCTTAGAAGGTGGAAGTTTAATATCTCTGAGAGCCGCTATAACACAATGATCACTTAATATGTCAGCAAATACACCTGTACCAGGGAATTTGTGAGGTGTATTTGTTAGAAACAGGTCTAAGATGGAAAATTTTTCAGGACAGGTTTTGTTTGGTCTAGAGACCCACTACAGATAAGATCTGGCCTCCATTCAAAGTGATGTTTACAGCTAAGGCCTCAAACTGGTTTGCGATTGTTTTTGTAGACACAATACTGGAAACCAGAGAAGCTCTGATGTAAATAGCGACTCCACCCCCCTTTTTGACGGTCACAGTGATAGATATTAAATCAATTGATTTTCAGATCATCATTCAGTACAGATTTGTTGAGCCAAGTTTCAGAGATGAAGATCACATCTGCCCCAGAAGAACTGAACAGAATTTTCAAGGCATCAAGTTTTTTTCTGCCTGGTTCTGTCTGTTTCATCAGGTTCTGCCTGTTTCATCAGGTTCTGCCTGGAACAGAATAGTTCCAGGCAGTGTTCACGTCGTTGGTTAATAGAATACATTGCCAGTCAAAGTGGGATAGATCCCAGAGGAATGACTGTTTTTGAATTATTCTAGGCTTAGTTTAATATCTCTGAGAGCCGCTATAACACATTGATCACTTAAAATGTCAGCAAATACACCTGTACCAGGGAATTTGTGAGGTTTATTTGTTAGAAACAGGTCTAAGATGGAAGATTTTTCAGGACAGGTTTTGTTTGGTCTAGTAGGAGAGTCAATAAGTTGGGTTAGATTGAGTGATAGGCAACATTCCGTGAATTTATCACAGAGGGGGGTTGACTTAACCTAGTCAATGTTAAAATCTCCTGCCAAAAAATCTCTGAATTTTACATTTCCTAGGAATTCTGTCAGGGAGGACAGAGCCTCATGTGTTGCTATGGGGGGACAATAACCCACTACAGATAAGATCTGGCCTCCATTCAAAGTGATGTTTACAGCTAAGGCATCAAACTGGTTTGGGATTGTTTTTACAGACACAATACTGGAGACCAGAGAATCTCTGATGTAAATAGTGACTCCACCCCCCTTTTTTGACGGTCACAGCGATAGATATTAAATCTATTGATTAACAGATCATCATTCAGTACAGATTTGTTGAGCCAAGTTTCAGAGATGAAGATCACATCTGCTCCAGAAGAACTGAACTTAATTTTCAAGGCATCAAGTTTTTTTAGAAGGCTACGAGCTTTTACATGCAAGAAATGAAGACCTGACATGTTTTTAAAATCATCTGGTGTACTGTAGTTAGTGGGGGGCCCAGGGTTGGGCTGAATTCCTGAGAGTGGTAACAACATTATTATCAGATATTTTCTTGAATTCTTTGTCACCGATGCGTAATTCCAGGAGTTAATAGTGTGACAATTTCCCTCCATAATTGAACCATAAGAAACATTAATGAAGACGCGATCATTCAGAACCCAAAAACAGTGAAAGTTGCAGTCATGGGCAGACCCAGATGTGTTAACAAGATTCAGTGATTCCAGATAGTCTGAGATCTGAAAATAATGACAATAATACGAATGGTACAGAAAAGTCTCTGACCATAAAACGTCACAAATTATATGGGCAAATAAATCTGACGAGGTGGCCCAACTGCAGTTTGAGTTGGGCTGAGGGGGGCTCCAGTCCCCCTGTGAAGATGAATGGATGTGACCATGGGAAACAGAAGTTGGGTCCAAAATCAACAGGTAGAGACAGATAATTTGCAGCAAATAGCAGAGTGAGCTGCCAGAAAATCTTCCTGAAATTAAAGGCATGATCAAAGTCAAAGTCCAGGTCAAAAGTCAAAGTCAACTTTATTGTCAGAACTGCAATATGTACAGGACATACACAGGATTGAAATTGCGTTTCTCTCAGTCCCTCGGTGCGACAGTAACAATTTAAACACTAAAACACTAAAACATTTAATAAACATAAGCATAAAATAGTAAAAGTGTAACACTGTCCTGAGTTTTTGCATAGTAGTATAAAAGTATGAAAATTTACACCAACACTAAAACACTAAACATTTAATGAACATAAGCATAAAATGAAATAATAAAAGTGTAATACTGTCCTGAGTTTTTGCATAGTAGTATAAAAAGTATATCTATAAAATAAACTGAAGGTTTCTAGCATTGACATTTGCAAAGAGTGGCAAAGCAGCATATGAGTTAATGTACACAGTATATGTATGAGGTAGTTGATGTTGGTATAGAGGCAAAGTGGCATATGCAGTAAGGTACATTGGGCATCCTTGAATAAGGCTAGTCAGAGAATACTGTATATGTATCAGCAGTAAATGTAAACAGTAGTAATAAATGTAAACAGTAGTAATAAATGTAAACAGTAGTAATGATTGTAAACAGTATTAATAAATGTAAACAGTGAATGTAAACAGTAGTATGACCAAAGATGGGCATATGAACGCTAGGGACCGCTAATGCGCTAATCCGCTTACAGCAGACCTAACGTTTTTGTCAGCGTAACAACGGAGTGACTAACTTTTATAATTCATAAGCGGATTTGTGCTATTTTTATTTAAAATGCAGTACCGCTAACAACTAATTATCTATCAGTAAAAACGAATAAACTTATTTAGAGGCTCTTCAGCTCGGCATTTAACACCATCATCCCCCAACAGCTCATCCTTAAACTGGACAGTCTGGGGCTGAACACCTCAATGTGTAACTGGCTGCTAGACTTCCTGACCGGGAGACCACAGACAGTACGGATCGGGAGTAACACATCTAGCACCATCACATTGAACACAGGGGCCCCACAAGGATGTGTGCTGAGCCCCCTTCTATTCACCCTGCTAACACACGACTGCACACCATCGTACAGCTCCAACCACTTCATCAAGTTTGCGGATGACACAACAGTGGTAGGTCTCATCAGCAACAACGATGAGACGGACTACAGGAACGAGGTGAGCCGCCTGGCCTTGTGGTGCGGACACAACAATCTCACTCTCAACGTGGAGAAGACAAAGGAGATTGTTGTGGACTTCAGGAAGAGGGATGCCCAACATGCCCCTCTGACCATCAACAGCACCGCAGTGGAGAGAGTAGACAGCACCAAGTTCCTGGGAGTGCACGTCTCAAAGGACCTGTCCTGGAGCAGGAACACTGCAGCACTGGCAAAGAAGGCTCACCAGCGTCTCTACTTTCTCCGCAAGCTGAAAAGGGCTGGAGCTTCAACCCCCATCATGAGCACCTTCTACAGAGGTGCCATAGAAAGTGTCCTGACCAGCTGCATCACTGTGTGGTTTGGTGCATGTACTGCATCATGCCGCAAGAGCCTCCAGCGCATTGTGAGAGCAGCTGAGAAGATCGTGGGCACCTCCTTGCCCTCACTGCAGGACTTACACAGCAAACGCCTCACTCGGAAAGCCCACCGCATGGCAGGTGATCCCACACACCCACTACACAGCTGCTTCAGACTGCTGCCATCAGGGAGGAGACTGAGGAGTCTCCAGGCTCGAACCAGCAGACTGAGAGACAGCTCTGTTCATCAGGCAGTCAGAATGCTAAACACTCTGCCTGCTCTGCCTCCCCTCCCATTTGAACTGCCTTAACACTAAAACTTTCTCACATATTATCACTCAACACAAAGTTTTTAACACTAGACTCTGTGTCATCAAACGGGTTATTCACTAAACTCTCGGTCATGTGCTCATACAGTTTGCACTACTTCTCATACTTGCACTAATGTCTGTATTACATCACTGCCTATAATCATAATACTGTTTACATTCTCTGTTTACATTTATTAATACTGTTTACTTTTATTACTACTGCTTACATGTAATTACTACTGTTTACATTTATTTACACTACTCTAATATCTACACCACTGCTGGTACATATACAGTGTGCTCTGAACGGTCTTATTTAGGGATGCCCAATGTGCCTTACTGCATATGCCACTTTTTGCCTCTACAACAACATCAACTACTACCTCATACATATACTGTGTACATTGACTCATACGCTGCTTTGCCACTTTGCAAATGTCAATGCTAGAAACCTTTAGTTTATTTTAGTTATACTTTTTATACTCTTTTTTTATACTAGTATGCAAAAACTCAGGACAATATTATGTTCATTAAATGTTTAATGTTTTAGTTTTAGAGTTGGTGTAAATTTTCATACTCTTATACCACTATGCAAAAAACTCAGGACAGTGTTAGTTTTACTATTTTATGCTTATGTCTATTATTATATGTTTCAGTGTTTCAATGTTTAGATGTTTACTGTTGCACCGAGGGACTGAGAGAAACGCAATTTCGGTCCTGTGTATGTCCTGCACTGTACATATTGCAGATCTGACAATAAAGTTGACTTTGACTTTGACTTTGACTTTGACTTTATACTGGCTCCGTAGTTGCTTGTTTTGCCTTTTTCCCCTCCCTCACCGTAAAGAGAAGAGAAGAGGGAGGGTTGGAGGGGGAGCAGAGGGGGAGAACAGACACAGATCTACCATGTAGGCAAATGATGCCGTTGCTTGGGGCCCCATTTCAGCAGGGGCCCCGGTCCCGCCCCGTCCCAGCCAGTCACATACATCACTAACATTGCTCATGCTTGTTAATGTACATTTAACATAAAAATAATTATAGTTACGATGAAAACGATCATTAAAAACGCAATACAAAAACCGGTCGATTTCTGTATCCCTCTACTAAAAATTAACTATTCCATCTTGACATCTTCCGGGTCAGAGGTGAACTCGGGGAATAATTCTGTGGCTAGCTGGTTGTGCTAGGTTTCTTGGATAAATCCGCAGAGAACCCCGCTGTTTCAAGCCAAATTAACGCGGCCGGAGGATTTTATTGTGTGTTTTGTGTCCACCACTCGACGGTGAGTCGTTAGTTTCATGTATTTTGGTTACTTTTATGTATAAATGCGGTGGCGAAACGCCCGTGTATTTGAGATTTAAAAGTGGTCTTAGGGATTAAAAGATCATTCTCTTTTTTGTTAATTTCGTGGCCGAATAGAATATATGTACGTAAAGTATTAAATAAATCCTTTGATTTTTGTAATTTCATCCTTTTAGGATCATTTTAGTTACTTTTCATTAAATCTGTTGACTGCCTATAGAATCTTGACATCTTCCGGGTCAGAGGTGAACTGGACGCTAACTCTGTGGCTAGCTGGTTGTGCTGGGTTACTTGGATAAATCCGCAGAGAACCCCGCTGTTTCAAGCCAAATTAACGCGGCCGGAGGATTTTATTGTGTGTTTTGTGTCGACCACTCGACGGTGAGTCGTTAGTTTTATGTATTTGGGTTACTTTTATGTATAAATGCGGTGGCGACACACCCGTGTATTTGAGATTTAAAAGTGGTTTTAGGGATTAAAAGATCATTCTCTTTTTTGTTAATTTCGTGGCCGAATAGAATATATGTACGTAAAGTATTAAATAAATCCTTTGATTTTTGTAATTTCATCCTTTTAGGATCATTTTAGTTACTTTTCAGTTGGCAATGTAGTGCAAATATTGCATAACGCTGCCGGCTACCAATTGTCGAATATAAATAGCGGATTAGATTAGCTTCCCCTAATTTTCACAAGACATTTGTGCTTTTGAAATTGTGGACCTAAAAAAATTAATAAGCGTTTTAGAAATTGTGGAACTATTTTTTTGATTAGCGTTGCCCACCACTGAGTATGATTATAGGCAGTAATGTAATACAAACATTAGTGCAAATATGAGAAGTAGTGCAAACTGAATGAGCACATGACCGAGAGTTTAGTGAATAACCCGTTTGATGACACAGAGTCCAGTGTTAAAATCTTTGTGTTGTGTGGTAATGTGTGAGAAAGTTTTTTGTGTTAAGGCAGTTCAAATGGGAGGGGAGGCAGAGCAGGCAGAGTGTTTAGCATCCTGACTGCCTGATGAACAGAGCTGTCTCTCAGTCTGCTGGTTCGAGCCTGGAGACTCCTCAGTCTCCTCCCTGATGGCAACAGTCTGAAGCAGCTGTGTAGTGGGTGTGTGGGATCACCTGCCATGCAGAGGGCTTTCCGAGTGAGGCTGTTGCTGGGTAAGTCCTGCAGTGAGGGGAAGGAGGTGTCGATCTTCTCAGCTGCTCTCATGATGTGTTGGAGGCTCTTGCGGCAGGATGCAGTACATGCACCAAACCACACAGTGATACAGCTTGTCAGGACACTTTCTATGGCACCTCTGTAGAAGGTGCACATGATGGGGGTTGAAGCTCCAGCCCTTTTCAGCTTGCGGAGAAAGTAGAGACGCTGGTGAGCCTTCTTGGCCAGTGATGCAGTGTTCCTGCTCCAGGACAGGTCCTTTGAGACGTGCACTCCCAGGAACTTGGTGCTGTCCACTCTCTCCACTGCGGTGCTGTTGATGGTCAGAGGGGCATGTTGGGCATCCCTCTTCCTGAAGTCCACAACAATCTCCTTTGTCTTCTCCACGTTGAGAGTGAGATTGTTGTGTCCGCACCACAAGGCCAGGCGGCTCACCTCGTTCCTATAGTCTGTCCTAGCCTGTTTCAGATCAGCAGGGAACAACAGCATGCTCCGGAATAAAATTATTATTATCCAGGGCCGATGAAATCCAATGAAAACTCTGGCCGGACTCCTCACGAGCACCAAACAACGATGCTCCTCCGCGCTTCACTCCGCTCCTCATGTCACCCTGCTCGTCTGGTCCTCCACAGCCCACAGCACGAGAGGCAAATTTCGGCGAAAAACGATGAGACTGACCGGGGAGGATGAAGACGTCACTGGTCCGGTTCTGCTCTAGCCCGGCTTTGATGATATGCAACACGAGAGGCCACCACCGGTTAAAAAAAAAAAAACGGCGAGAATGACCGGAGAGGCTGAGGATTGACCCGGTTCTGCTCCGGTCCAGTTCCGGCGGCACTTCAAAACAGCTGCGCGTCAGTGAGCACAGCGATTCCCACGGAGGTGGACAGTCCTTCGATTTAAGGTAACGGGCCGCGCAGAGGCTGAGACCGGCTTTAAGTCCCCTACAGCCAACTCAGTTTGGTTCTGGTCCTGGGACACAGGTTTGGGCCAGGTACACTCCCCCCACACTGAATGAAGATGCCACGAGGCAGCAGAAAGTAGCGAAAAGGTCAGCAAAATACCTCCCTGCGATTCTTGTTGGAACCAGGTAGAACCACAAGTCCAGATGAGAAATTCGGTTGGGGTCCAGAGAGAGAGAAAAAAACACTGGGGCTTCATGGAACGGCTCCCCAGCTTGAGGGGTCACCTGGCCGGCAGGATGCGCTCAGACCGACCGATGGGTCCTGGGCCGAAATAATTTTTGGACGGTCCTGTCCGGCTCTCTGAGTCACTGAACACCGAATTCGGTTGGAAGGTGGACCAGCTTTAGTCCTGTTCGAAAAATGGGTCAGTTTGATGATAAAAAGAATACAGAGAAGCCGGGGGAGCAGCGTCCATCAGCTCGCCGGAACCGGAAACTGAAACTTGAACTGAAACTTGCATTTATTTATTCAGTGTTTCCCCTACCATTATATAGGCGGGGCGCCCCACCCTGTCAACAGAACCAAGCGCCCCGCCTACCCACCGCCCCAACCACCTGTCGGCACTGATGTAATGCTGAACTAGCAGCTCGCACTGCAGGTGCTCTAGCTGAAAACCTAAAAGCAGCCTTATGCTGAACACTCAGCTGAC
>JBBPBX010106253.1:0-11467 GCA_038048925.1 Garcialebias charrua
TTCTAATTCTGAAAATTCCTACCCAAAGTGTAATGAGTCTGCTCCACATCTTCTTTCCTGTTGTTGGTGCATTTTTCATCCAATATTACAACACCACACTTAGGTTGCTACGCCATTTTGCATAGTTTTCTGTGTTTACGTGGATAAAATATTTCTAGAAATGATGCTGCGTTTAGAATGTTTTTATCGCAGTAGATATATAGTTATTTTGGATCTAGATTTCCAACATTTCCATGTGGACAAGGCCGTACACAATTGACCTAAAACATATAGGTTGATATTTTAGGTGATATGCTTGCCTGCATGCTGTAAGGGATGCTGATACCAACGGTTTCTCTTAGCTTTGCAAAATAATGGAAACACAATTCAGCCACTAGGAAAAGTCTGCACAAAATTAAAATTAATCAACAACTTTGAAACACTTTACCACAGTAAGTCTTATTATTTGGGTTTCTTGTAATTAATGATTTGATTTTAGGTGAAATACATATTTTTTGTTTGCAAATGTAGACAGAATGTAATGCTTTCCAGTCTGCTCGACTATCAATTCAACTGTGAGGTCCTTGCAACAAAACATTAGCCATGTGAACCAATTTGCCAAGTCCTTTTTCAGACAAATTTGTGACGCTTACATTTATATATGAGCATAGATCGCAGACAGTGACAGTGCTAAATTAAACTGCCAATAAAAAAAGAGGGCACTAAACACAGAGGAAGGAGGAAAACAGTAGAGAAGCTTATGTTAAAGAACCATGACAGAAGATCGTTGTTATCTACAATTGGAATCACAGGGTCAGAAAAACTGCATTGAATTCCTAATGAATAAATACTAACCTAATTTCTACTTTTGTTTTGAGCAGACAGTTGCATTACTGCCAATGGAGTATAAATTGTAGATGAACCACCACTCGTTCATCAAGCCAGTCTTGGTACAACGAGTCTCCACCCTGCACCAAACACAGCATGTCAGCTTTATAGGCTGGACCTGCAGGTGAACAGCAGCTCTGCCCAATCAAGCCTGATTTAAGTGAGAAGAGAAAAAAAAGGTGAGTTCTTCATTGAACCAGCAGGCTGCAGCAGTTTGCAGCCATGATAAATAAAAACAAGAATGTTTAAACTTCTACATCCCCCAAGGTGCATAACAAAGATGAAGGAGTGAGTTGAATTGTCTCCCTTTCACATAAAGGGAGCTAGCTCCCTTTATGTGAATGGAGCCTGCTAGGGAGGAGGGAGACAATTCAGCTCACTCCTTAACTTTGTTAGGATAGGCTAAGTGCTTGGTAACTGTACAGTACTGTACATCTATTTATTTATAAAAAAATTAAAAAATTATTATTTTTTTTAAATAATGAGATGCATTCGTAAGTCTGAAACGTCGTAAGTCGGGGGCGTCGCAAGTCGAGGACTACTTGTATCCATATACTGTATACATGTACTGTATACACAGACAGACAGACAGACAGGCAGACAGACAGACAGACAGACAGACAGACAGACAGACAGACAGACAGACAGACAGACAGACAGACAGACAGACAGATATGTGTACACATTCACAATACACAGCAAATACTGTTACAGTTGGAGATGCTAACAATGCTAATATAAGATGGTAAAGAAAGAAAATATATCAGCAGTGGGATCGCCTTATTTGCTTAAAATAGAAAAATTTTCGTACCATAGACCTGAGGATAAAGCAGTCTTTCTTTTTCTCACACATGGTGTGATGTCATCTCTGCTCTTAATATGCTTAATGCTTAATGAATAACAGGAGGAAGGACGATTGTGTGTAGCTACTGCAAAATTATTAAATTATTTAATCTAACGTTAAATCAAAGTTTGATCCCTCAGATTTTTTAATTTGGACATTCAAAAGATTTTTATCTTGCTTACCCATTCTTTCTGACTTTGCTCTGGGTTTCCAGCTGATATCCTCCAGTTCGTGTTGACTTTCCATCTCTTCTTCACTCTCCACCATCTCGTTTTCAGAACCTCCAAGGATTTCATCAAGCAGAGAAAGGCATCGAAACACCACTAATTTCTGAGCATCCAGGTCCAGCATCAGCTGCTTCAAATTTGGATTTATGCTGTGTTCAGCCTGGTTCAGGTTAATCTGAGGAGGCTCTGGTTCCTCCTCTTCCTGGTCCAGACTGCAGTTCCTCTCATGGTCCATCATTTCTTCTCCTGCGTAGGAAAGTGGAATAAAAGATCAAAATTAAGACAAAGTTAATTGTTGAAAAACAAAACGACTCCCTAAACATGCTAGTTTGGAGGCTTTACTATGGTATGTGTGCATGTACCGTCACATTTTTGGTAGAAAAACATAACTTTTTTAGATTTTTCTACCTGGATTATTGAGCATGCATCAGGGTATTTTGAACCACTTTGGCCATCAAACTTGTTAGAGAGTTTGAGAAAACAGCTAGGAAGAGGGCAGACTACAGGAACCACTTGCGATTCAACCTTAGATGCAGACAAAGTGGCATCATTCCCAAGAGCCTGGAACTGAAATCGTCGGTCAGCGGGCACCGGGCAAGCAAGATCCTTCAGAAGGCACAGACGCAGCTGCTGAATGAACGGGTAAGACAGACCAATTTTACTATTGAGGCCTTGAAGGCCAAAGAAGAGCACATTAAACAAAAACTAACAACGTGCCTAGATCAGACCACACTTCAGCAAGTGATGGACTGTACAGATCAGGCACGCTTAGCACAGCATGTCAAGTCCAAGACTCGACAACAAAACAAATTTAACTTACTGATAACTCGTCAACACCATCACAATTCCAATAACAATACATTCAGTGTAAGACAACATTCCGCTACACAGTTACATGCCAGGGCAGGGAGACAGAAAAGTGGGTGAAGAATTTATCTGACAGACAGCTCACCCAGCCGGAGACAGAGATTCTTGCCAGGGGACTAAACTTTGCAGTGGCACCAAGTAGATATCCGCTGGTGGAGATGATCACAGCCATTGTGTCAGCCATCCGTAACAAATATAAAGAGTTTGAAGCAGAACAACTCAGAGTCAAAGTTTCAGCCTGTCTTAGTAATGCTAAACCACCACCTTCCAACATCAGTAGAGAAGAGAGGGATGCACTCACCACTCTTAGCAAGGACAAAAACGTCATAATTCTCCCAGCAGACAAAGAAAGGTGCACAGTTTTGAACCAGAAACACTATCATGAGAAAGTTATGTCACTCCTTAGTAGGCATGTAATGGTACAAGTGGGTGTACCGAACCGTTTCGGTACACCACGTTGGGTTCGGTCCACCTACGTACCGTTTCGGTTATTTTTTCACTCATTAAACGTTATTAACAGGGAATATGTGCACCGCGGAACAAAATTTCCTGGGCGCGTTTCAGCACGGTGCTATTATCGCGCAGCACGCGCAGCTTTTAGCCGTTAGCATCTCGTGCGGTCTCATGTTTGTGAACGTCTTTCTAGTTAAAAGACGAGTGCACATTCAAAGCTGTGTGGACTTTGTTTCATGAAGACTCTGCAGCAGCAACACGTCTAACGTGAATGCGCTGGAAACTGTCATCCGAACGTGAACGAAGAAACAGCAGCTGTATTAAAACTACTTCATCAGGTAATCAGAGCGGTCCAAAGCAATAACACAAGCTTTATGAGTTTTTAAATCTCTGAATCTAAGTCTGAATGTTGTTATATGCGCAGGCTTTAAAGTCACTGATCCTCGCTACAAGACATCCATCATGTCAACACTTCAAAAAGTTCAGAACTTTATGAAAAAACTAACTGATGTTGTCAACAAGCCCTGGACCAGATTAAAGCCCTGATGATAAAGAGTGATTCAACCGTTCAAGAGGTATTGTTCTTTTATTATTATTATCTAAATAATCTTTTTTTTTTAAATCATAATCTTATTAACTTGTTTTTTTTTACCTCTTTTGTTTTTTTATTTCCAGTCTGTGACAGAGGTAGATGCTCTCTCTTCCACTTCAGGGAAATCCACCTGCAGCTAAGAAGTGTGTGATGACTGAACTGAACTCTGAACTTTTCTAGGACCTGTCCTGGAGGAACAGGTCCAAGAAGAAGTTGTGAGTACAGTAATGAGGACAAATACAGCCACACTGCTGCTACTGGACAAAAACTTGATTAGTTAGATTGTAAATAGTCTGTTGCTGCTTATTGTTCTGGTTCTGACCGTTATTGTATTTATTAAGATTTTTATTATTGTTCATATAGTTTATTTATTGTAGAGTGCTGTTTATTTAAAATATCATCCAAATGGGTCACTTTTATTTATTACTACAATACAATACAAACGTATTTTTGGCATATTTTCAAAATAAACATTTTGTAAGTCTTTATTTTGTCTTTTTTTTTTTGTACCGAAAATTAACCGAACCGAACCCTCCTTGTAATTGAACCGAACCGAAATGTGATTTTAGCGTACCGTTACACCCCTAATATATATATATATATATATATATATATATATATATATATAATATATATTGAAGGAAACATGAGGGAGACCATATATTGTGTCTTTAAACACATATAGTGCCACCCAGATGTAACTAAAGGATTTTAACAGGGGTCAGTATTAAGCTGACCTCTTTATCCTTAATTAATCTACTTATTCAGATTGAATAGTAATTTCACGGATTCTTTTCTTTTTCAGTTTACCCAATATTTCTGTGATCTTTATGATGGATAAATAAACAGAGCTATAGAGTGACAATGGACATTGACTTAGTTTGGTATGCCAGGCGACACTACCATTTATTTAAAATAAATCAACTAAAATCAACACCATTACACTTGATTGACATGATTTCACTTTCTTTCAAATTAATACGTCAGCACACTTAAATTTAACACAACAGACTTCAATATTGGATGTTAACATACAGGTAGTCCCCGAATTACGAGCGCTCTGATCTGCGAGGTTCCAGACTTACGAGCTGCGAATTTTTGGAAAAAACGAAAAAAATACTGAGTTTTCATGTGTTTTTTCACTACAGTTAGCTAGTTAAGCATATAAACACACGTTTCCGATCATTTTTATGCACTCAAAAGTAGTTTTTAGATGAAAATAGAGTGTTTTTAGGTGCGCTAGCGAAAACCGTTCCAATTTACGAGCGGATTTCCGGATTTACGAGAGAAATGGCGGCCGTTCCAAATTACGAGATTTCCGGTTTACGAGCGCCTCGTTGTGACGGATCTCACTCGTAAATCGGGGAATACCTGTATTTAGTCTGTGGGCTCTTCAGCTTAAAATAGTTTCCAGCTTAGATTGAGAGGCAAAAGAATAGGAGGAAAGATTTCAGAGTCAGAGAGTCAGAGAGTCTTTATTGTCATTTGCACCGCATGTGGTACATGAGATGAAAACGAGATTATGTACACGAGGTCCCAGTTACATCCAACAACAATGAAAGAGAAAAACAGTAATAACATCTAGAACTAACTAAGAAAAGCATCAACTAGTAATACACTAAGCCTAATATAGTGGGAATAAACAGCAGCACGAACATGAGTTTGTATGAGCAGATGGTCACAGATGAATACAGCAACAAGAAAACAGATCAGCATCAGCATGATGTGATATTTTGCAGTGTTTATTTTTTATTTTATTTTTATTTATTCATGAGTCTAACAGCCTCAGGGTAGAAGCTGTTCCTCAGTCTAGTGGTTCTACATTTGATGCTCCTCAACCTCCGTCCTGAGGGGAGTGGGGCAAAGAGTGAGTGTGCTGGGTGAGTGAGGTCTTTCATGATGCAGGTGGCTCTTTTCCTGCATCTGGAGGTGTAAATGTCTGTGATGGTGGGGAGACTGACTCCAACAGACTTCTGTGCAGCCTTCACCACTCTCTGCAGAGCTTTCCTCTCTTCAACTGTGCAGCCTCCATGCCACACGTTGATGCTGGAGCACAGGATGCTCTCCACTGCACACCTGTAGAAGGAGGTGAGGACTGGGCTGCTCAGACCAGCTCGTCTCAGCCGTCTGAGGAAGTAGAGTCTCTGATGACCTTTCTTGATCAGGCTGGTGGTGTTGTTGCTCCAGCTGAGGTTATCATTCATGTGTACACCCAAGTATTTGTAGCTGGAGACCACTTCCACTGCAGACCCACCTATTTTCAGTGGGGCATGGTTGTGTTTGTTCCTTCTGAAGTCCACAATCATCTCCTTTGTCTTCTTCACATTCATGTGAAGATTGTTCTCTTTGCACCAGCTCTCCAGGTGTTCCACCTCCTGTCTGTAGCTGGACTCATCATTGTTTGTAATGCATCCCACCACCGCTGTATCATCTGCAAACTTAACAATATGACAGCCTGGAAGTGTGGCTGTACAATCATATGTGAGCAGAGTGAACAGAAGGGGGCTCAGCACACATCCCTGAGGAGAGCCAGTGCTAAGGGTTATGGTGGAGGAGGAGAAGTTGTGGATCTTCACGGACTGTGGTCTGTCTGTTAAGAAGTCTAGTACCCAGTTACAAATAGAGGGGCTTAGTCCAAGTGTAGATAGTTTGTCTATCAGAGTTTGGGGGATCATGGTGTTGAAGGCAGATGTGAAGTCCACAAAGAGCAGACGCACGTATGAGTCCTTCTGATCCAGGTGGGTGAGAGCAGTGTGGACCACGGAAGAAATGGCGTCCTCTGTTGATCGGTTCTCACGGTATGCGTATTGATGAGGGTCCTCATTGATGTTGACGGTTGCCTTGATGTGGGACATGACCAGTTTCTCAAAACATTTAGCGACTATCGGGGTGAGGGCCACCGGTCTATAGTCATTCAGACCAGTCACTGTGGAGCTCTTTGGGACTGGGATGATGGTCGCGGTCTTCAGGCAGGTGGGAACTAACTCCAGTGCAAGTGAGGTGGTGAAGATGTCAGCCAGCACCTCACAGAGCTGGTCCGCACATTCCTTCAGAACTTTCCCTGGGATGTTGTCTGGTCCGGTTGCTTTATGAGGATTAATCTTTCTGAGACTGCCTCTCACTTCTGCTGCGGACACCCTGAGATGCTCTTCATCTGGTGATGAGGTGAGTCTGGTGCTAGCTGGTCTGTTTGGATCATCAAAACGTGCATAAAACTTATTGAGGGCATCAGGCAGAGATGGGTCCCTGGGGCATTGTTTGTTTTTGCCTTTGTAATCTGTTATGCATTTAATACCCTTCCACATGCTCCGTGGGTCTTGTGAGGTGAACTGTCCCTCGATCCTCTGTGCATACGTGGCCTTGGCCTTCTTAATGCCATCCTTCAGTTCATTCCTGCTTTTCCTCAGCTCCACTTTATCTCCTGACTTGAATGCAGTGTCTCTGGCTGCTAACAAGGCGTGAACTTCTCTATTTAACCAGGGTTTCCGGTTTGGGTAGGATTTCACATATTTTTTTATGGATACATTCTCAGAGCATGTACTGATGTAACCCAGGACTGAGGAAGCATACAGTTCCATGTCCACTGAACTTCCATCAGTAGCTGCTTCCCTGAAAACAGACCAGTTTGTCCTCTCAAAACAGTCTCTCAACAAGGGGGAACTATCTTGAGGCCAGATTGTTATTTGTCTTTGTTCCGGCTTTGAGCGCCTGAGTGGAGGGAGTTCTCTTGGCGCCAGAATCAGAGAGTCGTGGTCGGAAGATCCGAGCGCTGGGCGTGTCTTCGCCGTGTATGCCCCCTTTACATTTGTAAAGACTTGGTCGAGTGTTTTATCTCCTCTCGTAGCTGCGAAGACGTTCTTATTGAAGGCTGGGAGGGACACCTGAAGATCAACGTGATTGACGTCCCCGCAAACAATGAAAAGCCCCTCAGGATATTTACACTGCAGCGAGGTGAGTAAGTCATGAATCTCTCCCTGGGCGTCATTAGCATTAGCATCAGGGGCTATGTAAATAACGCTGATTAGAATTACAGAATAGTCACGTGGCATATAATGTGGCCTACATCTTACTGTGATCAACTCCACGGCAGCTGAACAAGCTCTTTTTATCACAGCACAGTTCGTGCACCAATCTTTGTGTACGTAAATACAAACACCGCCGCCTCGCGTTTTCCCCGTAGTCTTGATGCACCGGTCTGTTCTGAAGAAGAGCCGGTCGTCCAGCTCGTAAACAGAGTCAGGAGTGTCCTCAGAAATCCACGTTTCCGTAAGACAAAGCACAGAACATCTTCTCATCTCCTCCGACGTGGTTACCCTCAAACGAAGTAGATCCATCTTGTTGTCGAGCGAGCGCACGTTAGACAGGAAAAGAGCCGGCATCGGGGGTTTACCGGTTCTAGCGTCTGCCCGCATTCTCGTCATAATTCCTGCACGACAACCTCTCTTCTTTTCACGAGAGCACCGCTTTCTTTTCTTTCCCCTGGAGCGCATCTGCTTCCAGAAGGACGTTTTTAGCAGGTCCAATCTTCCGAGCTCTGATTTGAGTTCGTTGCTGATTTCAGCTGTGCCCTGTGGTAAATCCGCTCCGATTCTTAACAGTTCAGTTCGGCTGTAATTCACCCGCAAAAAACGCGCAGAATCAGGTACAAAAACACTATTAAAATTACTAAAAACTAGAGATGATCCGGGAACTCGTGAAGCTGCGGCTGCACTGAGCGCGGCCATCTTGGGCTTTTAAGAAGAAATTTAAGAAGAATTGGGAGGTTAAGAGAGGAAGTTTATCTTGCATTTATGAAACCAGATGACACTCTTCCGTACGCGTCCAGCTAAGATATCATCACACCTCCAGCAAGCAAACAGCTGCTCCTTTACCTTAAGACGTCCGCCTTGGTTCTGGCAAAGAGCTGTGATCAGCTTTGGACTGACGAGTCGTCGGTCCCGCAAGTCCAAGCTGGACTCCAGACGTGTTTACCTTGTCGGTGTCGGTGATACTCGCTTTCGTCGGCAGAAGCCGTGGCAATCGTGGTTTTTTGGCTCAAGATAAATTATTCCAGGAAGGAATAACAAAGTTTGAGCTTACGCTCATTCGAAGTGGACTCATAACAGCAAGTTATCAGTCCCAGCTGGATGACGAAGGTCGTTAGCTCTTGACCAAGCGTACCCCAGCCCTTTGGGAAGGTTCACATCTCTTTTGAAGCTCCCAGCAAACTCTGAAGCGTTTCCGCAAAGTTAGAACTTAAAAGAGAATTAGAGAGGAGAGAAACTTGTCTCTTTTTCATTGGCCCACTTGTTATCACTATTCAAGGTGAAATTCAGCACAGAGAAGGAAATTGTTTAGGAAAAGTATCTGAGAGTGAGAGACTTTCAGACGCTAGATGAGAGTTTTAGCTTAAACTCGACAAAAACAATTTCAGTGTAAGTCAGTTTGACATTTTAGCTGAACTTTGACACCTTTTCACTTGCAGAAATGACACATTGATGTTTCACATTTAAAGAATAACAGCATATAACATATATCATGAAAATCTTCTTACAGAATAACACAGCTTAAAAGCACACATCATGAAAATGACAAAAGTTATTCTTTTGATCACATTAGAATAAAATCAAAGATAGAAATAGTCTCTTTTGGTGACTATGTTCTAAGATTACAACTAATGGAATGATTTTGTAGTAAATGTCTTGCTTTACTGAGAGGTCAGTAAAGGTCATCACTGGACAGTTCAAAAACCTTAGTTTGACCCTGGGTAGGTCCACTACATATATATATATATATATATATATATATATATATATATATATATATATATATATATATATATATATATATATATATATATATATATATTAATGGTGGGATAGTTAACGCGTTAACTCATGAGATTAATGTAAAATGATTAATCAGTTAATATTATAAAAATGAAGATTAATCCCGCTTTCAGTCTAGTGGGGGCAGTAATGCGCTTAAAGTCGTTTGCCAACCGCCAGCAGAAGAAGAGAGCAGCTCGCCTCCTGCGTAACTGATATGCGCATGCGCAAATGAGCTCACGTACGTCACTTCTGGAAAGACTCGGCTTGGAAAACAAACGTGATTTAAAAGATGAACGTGGATAGTCCAAAAAGTGTGGTTGGTGGCAAATTTACTTTAAAAAAAAACCCCGATGGGAGCGTGGATAAAACCAAGGTGGTATGTACCTATTGCAGCGATGAATTTTCTTTTCACCGAAGCACAACCAGCCTAAAATACCATCTTCGGGCGAAGCATGTTTTCGCCGACGTTAGCAAGAATGCTACTTCCGTTAGCAAGAATGCTAGTTCGGAGGATCCAACTACATCAAAGTGTGCTCGGCAGACAACGATGGCGGAGTTTAGCCGTCCAAAAGTGAACAAAACGACAGCAGAGAAAGCAAGTTATGCTACCGCTAAATGGATAGCCCAAGACTGTAGACCACTTAACATAGTTGAAGACCGGGGGCTTCTTAATATGCTTCGCGTCTACACAGGAGACCCGACAGTAACGTTGCCTTCCCGGAGGACTATTGTTAAAATAATACATGAACTGTATGACACCACGAAGACTTCTAAAGCACTGCAGCTGGAGAATGCTGAATATATTGCTCTAACTGGAGACCACTGGACCTCCGTGAGTAATAACAATTACCTCGGTGTTACCGCACACCTAATAGATAAGGAATGGCAGCTACACTCTTTTAGTTTGGGCGTTTTAAAAACAGAAGAAAGACATTTTGCAGACGCATGCGCTGGTCAGTTTCTCCAAGTGGCTAAAGAGTGGAATATTACTGAGAAGGTCACCACTTTAGGAACTGACAGTGCTCCCAACATGGTTGCTGCTGCAAGAATTTTGCCTTTTGAACACGTGCCCTGTGTAGCTCATGCTGTACATCGAGTTATCAACGTAGCTTTGCGAGACGGTGGATTTGATATCCCCTTAGCCAAGTGCCGTAAAATAGTGGGACATTTCAAACACAGCCTTGCAAATGCATCAGAGCTGAAAACACAGCAAGCCTCTCTTGGACCTAACCTAAAGTTCACTTGTGTAACATATTTAGTAAATAGATAATATTTAAATAAATTTAAATAAATAATATTTAGTAAATATGTTACACAAGTGGACTTTAGGTTAATTTGAAATGCTGAAAAAAAATGTTAAGCTCTGTCATTTGAAAATGTGAAGAAGTTAGTTTGCCTAAGTGACTGGTTGAAGGTGGGGTACGTTATGATAAAGTGATTGTAAATATGTTTTGTTTTGTTTGAAACAACATTACTACTTCTTTAAACCTTGCAAAAAACTGGTGAAATGATGAATGAAAAAACTGGTTTGACACAATAAAACGTTTTCTTCCACATTTTATTGAAAACCGTCATATTTACATTTCAAGCATACAAAGTTACCGGTAAGCATTGAGATTAATCTGATTAATCTGATTAATCACATTCTCCAGAGTGTGATTAATCAGATTAAAAATTTTAATCTTCTCCCAGCACTAATATATATATATATATATATATATATATATATATATATATATATATATATATATATATATATATATATATATATATATATATATATATACATATATATATATACATACAT
>JBBPBX010106254.1:0-11467 GCA_038048925.1 Garcialebias charrua
TAGTGGCCGGGGTTCGAACCTGGGTCCTTCGGGTCCCAAGTCGGGAGCCCTGCCTCTACACCATCTTGGCCCCTATATGATGCAGTATGTACGTATATTCCGACTTACGTCAAAAATGGGTTTACAACACCACGGCGGAACGGATCTATGTTGTAAGTCGAGGACTACCTGTATTTTTAAGTCAGCGTTATTTCTTAGTTACATATTTACTTAAAAGTGTCAGAAACTGACAAGAAAACTGAACAGCGTGAGTATTTGTCTTCAGGATGTGAGGTAGAAGTACTACGGACCAGACAACGAGTATTTCCATTACAGACTGACTCTTTTTTAACAACCTGAGCTGTCACTGAACAGCTCGCACGCAGAGGCCTGGAACAAACTGAGCAACGTGTTCTGGTGGACTTCAACCAGAGAAGCTCTTGGTTCTGAGTGGTTCTGCTCCCCTGGACTCTGTTGGGTCACACCCAGGCCTCTCATCCAAACCATAAAGAGGAGAAAAGAAAAACCTGAAGGGGGACATAGCTCCCCCATGTCTCCCTCCTCTGCAGGTCTGCAGGTGGTACCCGTGCAGTTTGTGCAGCAGAGCTCTGGAAAGATGGCGGTTTCACGCAGCTGTCAACTGGAATTGGTCTCACTGCTGTGTTTGAATGTGGGGGCTCCTGGAGGACTGCTGCAGGGGGAAAACGGGGCTCACTCCTGCTGCTGCCTCTCTGCTCTGGGAGTGGTCTTTCCTCTACTGGGGATTTGGTCTGGCTGGCTGGCACTGAACATAATGCACCGCCTTTCAGCCACTCCTCTCACAAGACGTAAAAGTTAACAGGTGTTTAATGTCAAAAATGTTTCGTTCAAGAGTCTGACAAATAACCAGCGACAGGCCGCAGGGAGTGAAGGTGGCATTGAGTCCTTCAGTTTCCTTGCTGTTTTTTCATCCTCCTGTCGTAGTGAAATAATTCTGCAGATCTGGATTGACCGCTGGCAGCTGATGCCGCAACAAATACGCAGCTGAATGCAGAGAAACGTCTCAGCTTCAGGCCTGCTCGCCCACACGGGGTCAAACGGATCGTTTGCAGTCTGTCAGCACCAGGCCAAGTCACGAAAACGCTACAAGTTTGTACTTTTTACTCCGATTCCTCTGTGTACAATGAAAAACACGTCGTGTGAATGTTTTTGGTGCGTGTCTGCTTTGATTTTTGTGACTTCGCGTTGCTTTTACCAAGATGTTTACACCAGTTTGCTCTAAAAAAAAATAAAATAAAAAAAGAAGACTTTAAAAGAAATGGAAACTTTTTTGCTGTTTGGACACAGCAAATTAAAAATATTAAACTTTACGAAAGAAGCTTAGAGCGGTCGTTGTTCAAATTTAACCAACACGCTGAAGAGCAACAGGAAACCAGTTGATGTTTTGACCATTTTCCCACACAAATATTAAATACGTACTTCTCAAGGTCGAGGTTCTTTATTGTCATTCGTGTCACGGTACATGAGGTGGAACAAAGTTGTCTGCACAGGGTCCCAGTTATATCCAACAAGAACAAAAACATAAATAGCAAAAGAAACAGTAAGGACCTAAGATATGAACTAAGATGTACACTAAACTAAGAATACGCTAAATACTAATGGTGCAGAAACAATTTGCAAAACAACATCAGCACAAACATGAGTCTGTGTGAGCAGATGAGTATGAATGAATACAGCATGAAATAAATCAGTAGCATGAGATCAGCAGCATGGATAATCAGGCAGCGTGAGATCAGCAGCATGGATAATCAGCAGCATAGCAGCATGAGATCAGCAGCATGGATAATCAGGCAGCGTGAGATCAGCAGTATAGCAGCAGGAGATCAGCAGCATGAAATAAATCAGCAGCATGAGATCAGCAGCATGAAATAAGCATGGATAATCAGACAGCATGAGATCATCAGCATGAAATAAATCAGCAGCATGAGATCAGCAGCATGGATAGTCGGCAGCATGAGATCAACAGCATGGATAATCAGGCCGCATGAGATCAGCAGCATGAAATAAATCATCAGCACTAGATCAGCATCATGGATAGTCAGCAGCATTAAATAAATCAGCAGCATGGATAGTCGGCAGCATGAGATCAACAGCATGGATAATCAGGCCGCATGAGATCAGCAGCATGAAATAAATCATCAGCACTAGATCAGCATCATGGATAGTCAGCAGCATTAAATAAATCAGCAGCATGGATAATCAGGCAGCATGAGATCGGCAGCATGAAAAAAATTAGCAGCATGGATAGTCAGTTGCATGAGAGCAGCTGTATGAAATAAATCAGCAGCATGAGATAAGCAGCATGAATAATTAGGCAGCGTGAGATCAGCAGCATAGCATCATGAGATCAGCAGCATGAAATAAATCAGCAGCATGAGATCAGCAGCATGAAATAAATCAGCAGCATGAGATCAGCAGCATGGATAGTCAGGATAGTCAGCAGCATGAGATCAACAGCATAGATAATCAGGCTGCATGAGATTAGCAGCATGAAATAAATCAGCAGCATGAGATCAACAGCATAGATAATCAGGCTGCATGAGATTAGCAGCATGAAATAAATCAGCAGCATGAGATCAGCAGCATGAAATAAGCATGGATAATCAGACAGCATGAGATCAGCAGCATGAAATAAATCAGCAGCATGAGATCAGCAGCATGGATAGTCAGGATAGTCAGCAGCATGAGATCAACAGCATAGATAATCAGGTTGCATGAGATTAGCAGCATGAAATAAATCATCAGCACGAGATCAGCATCATGGATAGTCAGCAACATTAAATAAATCAGCAGCATGGATAATCAGGCAGCATGAGATCAGTAGCATGAAACCAATCAGCAGCATGAGATCAGCAGCATGGATAGCAGCACATATCAACCATCAAAGTGGCATTACAGTGATTTATTTTTGTTGTTCTCAGGTGTTGTGCTAAATTAATTTTGCCATACATTAAAATAAATGATGACTAGAGTAAAATCAGCTTTGATGACGTGTTTTTACCAAAACTCAGGTCTGAACTCAAACTTTCTGGATGAAACTGATCCACTGAGGCTGACCGAGGCCTTATTTATCACAACAAACGTTTTAGTTGTTTAATAAAGTTAAATGAGTGTACTCTCTCTGTCCTCCTGGAGCGTCTGCTCATCACACTGGAGGCCAGAAGGTCTCAGCTCATGAAATAAATGTTGATGGACTGTACATCTTTCTCTCTAATCCAGATACTCAACTCTGACACAATCTGTGTCCTCATTTACCCCCACACACACGTTCACACACCGACGGACCCACATCAGAGACAGTGAGGGTTCAGTCTTGCCCAGGGGCACTTCAACAAGCGACTACTGATGGAATCGAACCCCCAACTCTCCCAATAGAGGACAACTGCTCTAACCACTCAGCCACAGCTGCCCCAGTTTAAGGTTTACCCGTTTCACTGAACACTTATTTTGAAAAGGCATTTGCGCTGACAGACAGACAGCATGAGAGTTTCATTAAAATCTCATATATCAACCTTATGATATATTTTGCTAACAAACACATTCTGGCCTGTAATGATAATGACGACAGTAGATGAGTGCAGTATTGTAGAAGTTGCATCTTTATGGGGTCATTTTAAAGTAAGATTTAAAAGCCAAACAATACATTTTATTTAAATGTTGCTCATCTAATTGGAACAGGTAGAAAAACGAACGGCACTATAAAAGAATAATAAAAACAATCATAAAATGTATGATCATTGCAAGGTTGCCAGAGCAGCTAAAATGCAAAGAGCTCCTTCGGGTGTCGGGATCAGATGTGTCTGAAGGTTAAAGGTATGCCTGTAAGTCTCACTCTCATCGTTTGATTCAGTGACATCCTCAGCAAGACTATTGCTAAAAGCTAAACTAGCTGAAAGATGATATTAGTTTTAAAAAAAAAGAGTAGAAAGCCCAAATTAGAATAACAGTAGTGAGGGAAACTGATGTGTTCTGGTCCGAGCACAGAATCCAAGAAGCAAGTCACCTTAGTTAAAAGATTGAATTGAGCAGAAAGTTAAAGTATGCAGATATTACTATATTTTCTGGTGTATAGGTCGCACCTTTTAATGGTTTTTTCAAGGCCTGTGACCTATACACCGGTGCAACCTATATATGGCTTGTTATCACTTTCGGCGAAACAAATCCAGCTCATTTCACAATTACGTTCATTTATTAAGGAAAAGTTCAGCTCAGACACATATTTGCTATAATTTTTATCAAACAAATAATTGTTTTTAAGTGTTAATCTTCTTAAAAGCCTTGCTGTGCGCTCCTGTGGCAGACATTTGCAGCAGAGCTAAACGTAGATGCGACCTATACACCGGTGCGACCTATCTAGGGATTTTCCAATCTATTGGTGATAATTGGACAATGCGACCTATACACCGGTGCGACCTATACACCAGAAAATACGGTACATGATAATCAGATTGCAATCTGAGGAGCAAACAGAAGCGAACCTGTATGAAGTCCACCCGGAAGTTTGTTCACCGAACCATTGTTGTCATGGTTACGGTATTTGTAGATTTCTGTCAGGTCCCACCCCCTCCGAGGCGGACCGACCTCCAATTGGTTCAGATGTTGAGTGACATCTTGTGTCAGCCACTCATGAGCAGACTGTCACCATGGCAACCCGAAGGCCGTAGACAGCAAACATTCCTTTACTGATAACGGTGAATTTATGATGCCATAAGAAGAACATCTTGTTCATTTTGACTCTACTGGTCTATACTAAAACGTTAATCTACTATTATTTGGCGTTTAATAATTAGTGTGAGAACTATGAAAGACTAATTAGTTAATTTGTATTAAGTATAACGTATATAAGTGTTGTGATTTAACTTTATTCATGTTTAATCAATGTGTGGGCCTTGTGACACACACACATCCTGCCATGTGCTCGACTGCTCAGACAACAAAGAAGCACTCTGTTTTCCTGAGCAGAAGTGAGAAAGTAGTAAGTGTCTTACCTGTGACTGGTTCCACTTAGAATGAGTGATTAGCTTGTAATTATATCAAGTGTGAACTTGTAAGATTAACATTAGCAAATGTGAGATTATATGTAAAACACAAAGTAATCAGTAGACACTCTAAAATTAATACAGGCCTGTAAATATGATCAATGAAGACATGCACACACATTTGTATAAAATGCATAATCAGTGACATTTCAAAGCTTGTAAAAAGATATATAGAAAAGCTGTAAAATCCAACAGTAGCTAAAAAAAAAAAACCTAACTTTTAACTAAATGTTAAAAACCTGTAGCTGCATGTCCAAATCAACCAAACAGTAGCTAAAAGCTATGGCAAAACCCCAGAATTTAAATCTAAATCTGAAAAATCATAGCAAACACTAAAGTTTGTGTATAAATGTACACAGTCTGCAAAAACTAAAATAATCACAACACATTATTCACAACTGAGTTGATTGTTTTGATGCTCGTGTAAGATATATGAGTCAGTGTTAAACAGACACACTTTACCATGACACTCTGTGACCATGAATGATGGATGGTGAAACATAAACCCATAAAGTGACAATGGACACAGAGTGTCATGGTAATCCTGAAAAAAGTAAAGAATCCGTGAATTACTATTCAACCTGAATATGTAATTAATTAAGGTAAAGTGTGTCAGTTTAACACTGACTCATATATCTTACATCTAAAATACTTTCAGATTACATTTGTATTAGAACACAATTAAAAGAGTAATAATAGTGTCTTTGTGAGAGACTATGTTCTTAGACTCCCACTAAATGGAATCAAATGTGTTAAATGTCTCTTTAAAAAAATGTTTTAATTAATAATTCTTTATTCATTTCATAACCTAAAAACAAATTAATTATATATTTACAACAATTACATTTACAACAATTATATTTTCAACAACAACAAAAAGAAAAGAAAACCAATGCAATGAAATGAAAGGTAGCAGAGAGAAGAAAATAATTCTTATAATATCTGCCCCTTTTTTCTCATAAATAAAATTCAAACAATAACATTCTTCAGTTAATACAATAAAACAAAAAATGAAATCCTTCTAGAACAACAATTCATATCATCTTTTACTGAGATGACCAGCAAAAGGCATCACTGGGACAGTTCAAAGAGACGAAGGGGTAACCCTGCATCTCAGTTGACCACTATAGGTCCACTACACTCGAATGAGCAAAATAGAAGATTTTAAAGTAGTTTGCAAAAGAAATCAAAGTGTGGACTCAGCATTTACACTGTTGGGACTGACGACTGGACACGGCAGGACACCTTCTGTCTGCTGGTTTAACATTTAAAACATTTGCTCCTTGAACCCCTCAGAGAAACTTAACGAAGGGCCGGGAGCGTGATGGGTGCATTAGAGCCCCTCGGTGCTCTGAACACCTCTGAGAGAGATAAATGTGGCGCTTCGCTCACAAAACAGAAGCTGCAGCTGCAGAACGAACTCCAAATCTGCAGGATTTCTAAATGGGCCTTGAAGTATTCATAACGTTTGCTGCTCGTTTGCACAAAAGTGCCATTTTGCCTGTGACATGAAACCACTGAGAGGCCTTGAAGGACGTCTTTATTTAGGCGTGAGCAGAAAAGGGCCTCAAATGGGCACCAGAAGCCTTTCATGATGCGCTTGAGCTGCAGGCCTTACCTGTGGCATGCCAGGGGCTGATGGGAGCTCGTTTGTCAGGATGGCCGAGCTGAAAAATAGACTATAAATCTTGTCTGTGCTATCCACACTCATTAATTGGACTGTAACAGCAGACGTCCCCCCACTCCCTCTTCAAATAAAAAAAGAAACTTCTGCTCTTGTGCATGCAGTCTTGTTGTCTGCTGAGAGGGAAGCTTCTTGGGTTTTGGTCCCATTTAAAGCTCCATTTCATGCAAGGATAATTTTTCTTTGGGAAAAGGGGTTCAGCTGCCTAAAAGTACACTTAAAGCTGGGGGTAAACTCCCCCCCACACACACCCCGTCCCATCTAATCCCTTCTCTTTCCTTCCACTTTCCAACTCTGAAGCTGATTAAGGGCGCGATCACGGTGGATCTGACGTTTGATGAGGAGTCTAGAGGGCATTTGGGAGCGTTTACGGCAAATGGCTCTTGGCGGGGCTCTCTCTGTCTAGCTTTGCTACATCTGAACACGTTTTGGCAGCAGTGATGTGATGTGTGCCAGCTTTCTGAATAAATAAATAAGTATTCTAAGAAATACCTACTGCAAAAAAGAGGAACAAAGTGGTTACCATTGAATGTATTTAATGAAACAGCAATGGTGTGTTGCTGCATAAAAAAAAAACTGATGAAAAAAGAAGACAAGAGTCAGGAAGGTGAAGTTCAATTTAGTTTAGTTTATTTAATTTATTCATTTTATAATAAAATACAAAAACAATTGACATATATACAATAAGAAAAGAGAAAAAAAGAAATATAAAATGAAAGGCAGCAGATGAAGAAAAAAAATCTTATTTTATCTGCTCCTTATTCTCTATTAAACAATTCATACAACCCAAAAAAAGCTACGTCTGGTCTTCTGGACATTCAAAAAACAAAACAAAACAAAGCAAAAAAACTGTGGAATGTCCAGAGGACCAGACTTAGCTTTTTTGGATTTTTCTATGGATTATTGAGCATGCATCAGGGAATTCATACAACCAATTTCTTTAAATACCAAACAAAATGAACAGTTCATTTAACTTCCTTTATCTCATACAATTTCTGAATTTAAACTCCATTTAGATATATGTTTTTAACAATTTAACCTTAATCATTCTTTTAATTACAACCATTGATTTAGCTTCTTTAACATCTGTCTCCAAGTCATTCCATAACACAACTCCCTGAATTATGCTAGACTTTGCCTTTAAACTAGTTCTAAACTGAGGCTTAACAAACACATCTGTCCCTTTAAGATTATAAAGTGACCTCTAATGCATTTAATTCGCCATTTAAGTTTAGTTCTTTACTGGAAATGTACTGGAAACCGTTACCTCGCCTCGGAGTTACACTGAAATTAAAAGCTTCATGTCAGTGTGAAGAAGGAGAATATAACATACACTTTCCAGGCATGGCTGCTAGAAAGTGAACTTCTCATCTTTCAACAGGACCTTGTTCTTTTTGGTCTAGCAGCAGTTACGCTATTTCACCAGCAGAGGGCGACAGAATGGATGTAAAAAAAGCCAAACAGCCTAAAAGAGTGGTGAGAGAAAAAAAACAGTCAGGTTTACTGTTTACACCAAGAGTGTGGGTTAAATAAATAAACAAACAAACAAATAAATAAATAAATAAATATTTCATACACAGTTGCAATTAGTTGGAAATATACAAATATGTAATCAAATTCTGTTCTTGTTTTTAGTATTGCCCTTGTTTTATATGGCACCTTGAATTGATTGTTATTATAACACCACTTTTTATTTTAATTGCTTTATTTTGTTTTTTTATTGTTGTCAGTACTTTAGATCTCTCTTGAAATAGAGTCCTTGTGACGCAATGAGACTAGCCTGTATAAATAAAGGTTGAATGGAAAACATGTTCAAAATATGCTGAAGTATATGATGTACAGAAAGATAAGCTAGAAATAAAACTGTGTAACTTGTAATGTCAGCTGATGAATAAGATTTAAAAGTAACACATGCTACATAAAAATGAAATCAAACAGTCTGACTGCAGTTGTGCCTTTTTAATTTATTATTATAGACATTGACAAAGAACAGAAAAAGTAAAACACACAGTAATGATTTGATCACTTGAAATCAACAGGTTTTATTCACTATTTTGCACTTATAGTATAATAAAAATATATAAATATGTGACATGTTTGTTGTTAACAGCAAAAATTAATTCATATTGACTAATCTAGCCTTATACTGTTGAATTTTTTTTTTTTTTACGTTTTACATTAAGCTGTTATAAAAGAAAAGAAAAGAAACGACAGGTATTGCATGCTCAATTTATTTCAATTATTTTTACTCTTTTATTGTTTTAATCAAAAGCTTTGAAAGATTGGCGCCAAAAAGTCAGGTGATGAAAAGTGCTATGTTTGTAGTATTTTCTTCTTCTTCTTTTTGAGAAAAAGTGGCTCATTTAATTGCAAAAAGTGACTTTCTTTTGGTGGTGTCCTTGTCAATTGTTTAAACTCTTTTTTTTAATAATGATAATCTGTTACAGCCCAAAATGCGAACATTCTGTAAGTTTCAGAAAAATCCGCTGAGTGGTTCTTGACTTATCTTGCTAACAAAACAAACAGAGCTAACAGAAGTGACATCCAGACCAGGAGGCCGACAGTCAGTCCAAGCAGAGGAGCTTTTTTTCGGACACATGAGCTGGAAACAGTCTTCTTCTTCTTCTTGGTGGAAACGGTCAGTGTACTCCTGAATTGGTACTGTACTGCGCCCCTAGCGGCCGAAAGTGCACCATTTTCTGCCAAAGTGAAAAATGGTCATAACTGAGGCAAAAATTGGTCTAAAAATATGGAAAAAATTCCATAAATAGGTCGCACTGGTGTATAGGTCGCAGGCCTTGAAAAAAAAAACATAAAAAGGTGCGACCTATACACCGGAAAATACGGTACTTAATGTTTTAAAACATCAAACTTCAAAGATACATGTATATCAAAGTCAAAGTCAACTTTATTGTCAGATCTGCAATATGTACTGTACAGGACATACACAGGACCGAAATTGCGTTTCTCTCAGTCCCTCGGTGCAACAGTAAACATCTAAACATTGAAACACTGAAACATATAATAATAGACATAAGCATAAAATAGTAAAACTATTTTATGCTTATGTCTATTATTATATGTTTCAGTGTTTCAATGTAATATCCTGTTAATAATAATCTAAGAACATTTACATAATTGCCATTTTCTTTTTAGGTCATTATTTTGGCAGAAAAACAGATATAAAACAGGAAGTGCCCCAACCTGCACCAAAAGTGCTACAGTTGCTGTTTGCACTTTCAAACAACCATCAAATTTCATGTAAATGTTTATGTACTGTAATTATTGACAACGTTGTAAAGGTTAGTGCAGTGGTGTTGAAATGAACCACCACGGGTGATTTATGAGACAACCTGTTCTCAGCCCTGCTCAGACAAGCCACTCGCTCATCAATCCAATCAGTATCTAACTCTTTTTCTGCAAACTGAAGTAATTGAAAGGGTTAATCAACAACATGTAAGATATTATTTGTTCATAACCTTTCCATTAAAGCTCAACTTTAGAAATCCAAACTATTAGGCAAACGAATTTGGGTATTTTCTGGGACTTGCTGGAGTTTCAAACACAGGTGTTAAAATTCACAGAGTAATCTGCAAAGAATGAGAAGAAATAAAAAAGTAGCATAGTTGATGTTCTCCAAAACTCACACACCCCCACCAGCACATCCTTTTAGGCTAAGTTCCTATAGTAAACACAAATTTCCCAAGATGACACCGTGATATTATCCCCAATCATAAAAAAAAATAAAAAAAACATACACACGATGACTGGATTGCCTCGTATTGTATTGAAACATCTGTTTCATCACCCTTAATGTTTGCTTTTTGGTAAAAAAAAAAATGTTCCACTTCCCTGTTTGATGAGTTGAGTCATGTTTTACTACAACTTCAAAGAAAACTCATGAGCAATATCATCTCGATTTATTACGGTTTTTATGTGTGCTCCTTTAGTTGGCTTTTTAAAGACGGAATATGTTTTTGGTGATGGAATAAAAGCTGAAAGTTATGCACCATAACTCATGTTCCCTGAAGGAAGGGAACAAGGTGCAACATACTTGCTATGGGAATTGCGCCCCCGCGCGATTACCTGAAGGAATATACTCACGCCTTTACGGCTAGGGCGTCAACGCCGCGCCAGAGGCCCCGCCCTCTGGGTACTTAAGCGGCTGACGCCCATCCATCTTTCTCCAAAATTGCACTTCACCGAGCTTTCAGCATTGAAAAGGGCCAGATATGTTGCACCTCGTTCCCTTCCTTCAGGGAACATGAGTTATGGTGCATAACTTTCAGTTCCCTTTCAGTCTGGTCTCTCGGTGCAACATACTTGCTATGGGAACGTAATCCATTCACGCCCTTGAAATGCTCAGTAAAATGCATGCTAGAGTGAACGTCTGCCCTTGACCAGCAGGCATCTCAAAGCTACTTTCTACTGTGTGTTAGAAAGGACAGCCTGAGTGACGTCACCCGCAGTAACATCCAAACTGTAATAAAGACCCCACTCACCCAGCACACAAACTCTTTGCCCCACTCCCCTCAGGAAGGAGGTTGAGGAGCATCAAATGTAGAACCACTAGACTGAGGAACAGCTTCTACCCTGAGGCTGTTAGACTCATGAATAAATAAACAATTAGAAAACAGTAATTACTGCAAAACATCACAACATGCTGATCTGTTTTTTTGTTTCTGTGTTCATTTGTGACCATCTGCTCATACAGACTCATGTCCGT
>JBBPBX010106255.1:0-11467 GCA_038048925.1 Garcialebias charrua
TATATATATATATATATATATAAACAACCCCCCCAAAATATACAAATGAATAATAAATAAATAAATAAATAAATAAATTACAAAGCTTCCCATGATCAACCAGGTATTGAGCATTATCCAACAAATTGAATACACTTGTACATGTCCCCTTCACATACAATTGTTACAACACCTATGCACACAGTTTTTGCATATCATCTCTGTAAAGCAAAAACTTACATAATAGCAAAGCAAAAATGTTAGATTGATATTTTTTTGTCATAAAACCCAAACATATATATTCATTGCAAAAGAATACCTAAAACTCTGCACTAATATCAGAGAGTCAGAGAGTCTTTACAGTATTGTCATTTGCACCGCATGTGGTACATGTGATGAAAATGAGATTATGTACACGGGGTCCCAGTTACATCCAACAACAACATATGCATGGTTTCTATGCTGAAAAAATTACCCTTTTAATGTTAAATTTCAAAATTTTTCATTTTATTTATTCATGTTGTTATACCATTAACCCTCTAATAAGCCAGGCCATAACCGCAGCAGGAAGAGAGTTTTCTGGATATAACTAAGGGAATGGTGTGAAAAAAAAAAAATCTAATGAAATGCTCATCTATGGTATCACTGATCAGATATACAGTACGTACAGATAAGATGGTTTGGAGGTGAGCCAATTATTTTGTTGGACTGATTAATTATACAGATATGTTAATTTTTGGAATGAAGGCATTTCACCAGGTTGAAATGTCAAGAAAAAAATGGTTTCAGAGAAACCAGCTTTGCGTGAAAGGGCACCGATGCAAACAACTGATTAAAAATGAGGAAGCGGTGGTTCAAAAGACGGCGCTCTGCGGGAAGCAACTTTATGCCATTTTAGATCATGTTTGTCAGTTCATCCATGCAATATGCAGCAACGCAAGTTAGTAATAAATGTACCAGAGGCACACAGTTTGAATGTATGCATGTCATTTTTCCCCTTTGTGAATCTTTCATTGATTCCTGCTTAAAATGCTTAAATGGATTCCTTGAGTGGAAACCATTTAGTAGATGTCACTGGACAAGTGCACGCTTCTGCCAATATGTATATCAGTTTTCTGGCATCTAGTAGCTGGTGGAGTATTTTAGACATTTGCATTTATATGATGCTGGGTGATAAACTACACAAAGACCAAATAAATGCTGAAGCAGTGTAACGTATTCAGGAAAGAGCTTGATATTCTGGTAAGGTTAATCTATTGAGACCAAGAATATATCTCAATAGATTAACTTTACCTGAATATAAAGTTCAAGGCAAATATCTTTCTCAGAAATGATACATGAATAACAAAATGTGGAACCTTTCAGAACACACCACACTGAGATTAATAAAAATGTCATGATTCGAAGAAACATATTCAGACTTATCTTGACAGAAAAAAAAGGGACTGCTGAGCCTCTGAGTTTTATGGAATGCTACATTCATATAAATGTCAATAATAAAGACCTCAGATGTAATAAAAGCCTGTGAATACCTCTTTAGTGAGTCAATTGCATTTAATTAACCGTCAGTTTCTTTCATCCCCTTGAGATGTTTATTTTCACCAGTGGGTAAATGAATGAAGCGCGAAGGTGCAAGAAGCGTCTCCATAAACACGCTGTAATGCAGCAACAAAAGCAGAGAAACAGTCCCTTACAGCATGCACAAATGCAATTACACACTTTGGTTTTATTCATAAAGCCCTTTCAGGAGTCACAGTTAGACAAGATTTGAGTTCTGTGAGATATGAAGACGTGCGCTGTCAGCCTCGGATGCAAATGGGTTCTCGGTGCCAGAGACATCTACCTGCCACTGCTGAGGCCATTTGAAGTTGGAGCTTTATTGCCAAAGATGTGATCAAAGGCATGCTGTCAGGATAGCTCCGTCTATGTCTGGCTCGTGTTCCAACTCTTTTTCTCTCACACACACACCAACACACGCTGTGATATACATTCAGCTAAAATGATTTAAAAAGGTAAAAGCGGTGACATGATTAAAGCACATAAAGATCGAGCAATTCAAAAAGAGATGATTTTTCTAGAATTTTTGTTTGATGCTTTGGAATTATTTCCATTTTTATATATTTTCACACAAGCAATAGCCTGGTTCAAACCAGACCCTGCTGTCCTTCACTTCGCTTCAGACAAGGGTCTGGCACCGCCCCATTGAAAAACGTTTCTTGCTGGAGGCGTGGCCTCTGCTGAGGAACAAAACCATTGGATCTGATTTTACCCAATCAACGTTTGCCCGTGACGTATGTTGCGCGACGGCTGGAACCGGAAATTGCGTACGTTGTAAACAAACATCCACCGACCGAACAAAATGGCTGTAAATGAATGCTGTAGACTTTGCGAGACAAATTTAAGAATCGCCGGAGTTATAACAAACAGCAAAATAATATTCGACAGTAAGACTGTTGATAATATATCATCTCAGCTGTCCAAGCTAGGTTTAATAATTGAAAACACACCGCAACGTTCAAACCGTGTCTGCCGTAAATGCTGCAGTATAATCACGAGGCTACAACACGATACAGAGGTTTTGCAGCAATGGAAAGTCAAAGAGACAACAACGGTTGTCGAGAGCTGTCTGGAGAAAGATGCCTCTTGCTCTACTGACAAAAGAGACCGGGAGCCTACACCATCTAAAACACCAAGAGCAGCTAAGAAGTCCAGGAGATCAACCGACTTGCCAGTGCCAAAGAGAAGCAGTAAAACAGAGGTATGTAAATTACATAAGAAATTGTTCGTCAACATCTTTTACGCTTATTTTGAGATATTTTAGCAAATATTATCAGTTAAGGACTAATCAGTAGTCATAGACCATGGCAAAATGAATGTGTGATTGGTCGGTTATAAAGAGTACCAAAACTGACACCGAAATAAAATCATAAACATAATTGGCCCAATAAATAAATACACATGAAATTATTTATGAACATACATAGATGTATGTATGAACACACACACATTAACATCATTACTATACATTTTTCCATTTTTCTTATAGATGCATTTACCGGTATGCATCTTTAAATGTCTTTATAGCTTTATAATAAATTTCATTCAATAATTTTTATTTTGTTGTGTTGTTTTTTTATATTTTTGCCTCTTCTTTTTTTCCTTTAAGTTAGTAATTTCTGCGTCATTATGCAGATGAGGAGGGTCTGTGTCCTAATGCATCAGTTTGGTTAGCATTACACTGAGTTTGATTAATGAGGCAGAAATACATGAGGTGGCATAGAAATAGTATATGTTAATTATACATATAAAGTTATAAATATATAATTTGTTGTAGCTATACAAATATAATAAATATGAAATGGTAATTGGAGCTTATTTATATAGCACTTTCTAGCCCCCTGTGAGGGGCCCCAAAGCGCTTTACAATACCAACCATCCACCCATTCATACACACATTCATACACCGGTTGCGGCAGACTGCCATGCAAGGCGCCTTTCCAGTCCTATTGGTAGCAACTTGGGGTTAAGTGTTTTGCCCAGGGACACAACGATACATGGTGTGGGGAACCGGGATTCAAACCTCCAACCTTCCGATCGGGGGACGACTGCCATTACCGCTACGCCACGGCCGCGTAAAGTAAATGAAAAAAAAAAAGTAAAGTTCCCTCGTAAAGTAAATGGTGCACTTTAAGTGTTCATATTTATTTATTTGGATATGTGTATTTTTCATCTTTTAAATTTAATTGGATGATTTCTGATCCTTTACATCTTTCTTCCCCAAGGAAAAGTAATAGAGCAAGATCATAGTAACAGCATTGAATGCATTCACATGTTATCTACATTATAATCTGTATTTCTAAGTGGCCCACATAAAGCTATTTTCTTCTTGAGGCCTAATTGTACATGTGCCATGGCTTGGTTACAATAAGCCAATAAGAGAGAAGGTCATGAAGCACAAACTAGGATATGAAGACTCTTCACTGCATTGAGCCCATAATGTAACTGTTACTGTATTTGGCATTGTTAATGTTAATTCTGAACCTAATGTACATTTTTAATCTAGCTATTTTCATGTAACACAACCTTTTTATTGATGTTTCAGATTACGATCACCTACGACAGTCACTGTAAGAGGTCACTGACATGCCAATCTGACATAGCTGGGATTGTGGAAAATTTGGCAAAGCAGAAGTTTGCCACAGCAGCCAATCTGATATCAAGACATAAAGAATTGATGGACCACTTACAAGCCAGTGTTTTGGAGGTTGTGGAGGCTGAATGTGTGGCCCTCTGTAACAAGGCAAACAATTTCATGCTGTGGAGAGCAAGTGGTCTGGACCTGCAAACATTTTCCTTTCAAGCGTTGCATGATGACCTGAAGCGGCTGTCCCCTTTCTTGTTCAGCATCATCTCCAAAGTTGCTAACAACTCTCTACCTCACATTTGTGCTGCAGCCTCGGTAGCCTTACGGGGAAGAGAACACTGTTTATCTGCCCTTGCATACTATGTGAATTCGGTGTTGCTCTATGGTGGAGCAAAAAAGGCAGCTTTCCAGCGACTGGCCAAGTTGGGCATCTGCACAACACACTCCAATGCAGTTGGAAAACAAAAAGAAATGGCCCAGTACTGCATGCGCCCGGTGATGTGTTTAAAAAAGGACTTGGAGTCATTCCACAAAAAGCAAAGCAAAGACCAGTTGTCATCAGGTTAGTTTGTGTAACCCATTTCTTATGTTAAATTTATGTAAAACTTTGTGTTAGACTTTTTAATTTTTTTATCCAAATGTAATTTTAACTTGAGTCATTTTGTTTTCCCTGAAGACATGGCACAAAGCTCCACCACAGAGACAACTGGGAAGTCTGCAAAGGAGTTTGATGCACCGGACGTCTTCTCATTTAGTACTCTGACTGACGAAGAGATGGCTGATTTGGGTGTAGCTCCATTGGCTGCCCCAGTACATCCAGCATCTAGTGCACCTCCTACATATTCAATCATATTTGACAATCTGGACTTTTACATTCAGACTCATCATCAGTCTATCACTCAAACCAACAAGTCCATACACTGGGTACACCACATGTGTGTCATCAACAGAGTGAACTCACTGCACATGGACAATGTGAAACCGGCAAATTCTTTGGTCGATTACGATCTTGGGCAGTCTCTTCCAGGACCAGATGTTCAAGCTAATATGCGCCGGGAATTTGTTGTGTTGGGAAGCCGTATCCTGACAACTTATCTTGATGCATTCAAGCAACTCTCAAATGTAGTTGTGCACCACATCCCTCACCAGTTCTCTGAAGAAATGGCCCGTCCTTCAACACATGTATGTTATAACACATTATCGGATCAAAATGATAAAATCATGGACTATATTGAAAATATGAAAGTTAAATGAAATGCATGCTGGATTGAGTCAAGTAATTATTATGCACACTAACATTTATTTTTATTTTTCAATTCATATTTATAGTACCCACTAGGACTTTTATTCAAGGATGAGACTCGCACCGCTGACTTAGTGGATGTTCTCCAGCATCTTCAGAGGGAGTAAGTAACAAGCAAGTTTATTAATTGTTTATTCATTTTTACAAACATAGGTTTCATTTATATGAAATAGGGTGTGTTCCAACTATAGGGGGATCACACTCTTAAGCCTCCCTGGTAAGGTCTATTCAGGGGTTCTGGAGAGGAGGGTCCGTCGGATAGTCAAACCTCGGATTCAGGAGGAGCAGTGTGGTTTTCGTCCTGGTCGTGGAACACTATACCAGCTCTACACCCTCAGCAGGGTCCTGGAGGGTGCGTGGGAGTTTGCCCAACCAGTTTACATGTGCTTTGTGGACTTGGAAAAGGCATTCGACCGCGTCCCTCGGGGACATCATAAATATGTATCAGTGGAGTTGTGAAATGCGATAATGTTAACAGTAAATTGGTTGAATTTTCAATTTTTTGTCAAGACATGACAACTATTTGCTATCTTGTGTGATAAAACTGTCACAAACTGACAGATAGAACTAGCAGGATCATTGTGATGTGATGTGTTTAACTTTGAACATTTTTATTGTAGTGAGGACTTGTTAGTCTTAGAAATTAACATTTCAGGGTGTTATGACTTTTTAATTATTACAAACACTACTGAGAAGTGTGGTGGTAATTTTTGATATTTTGATGAATTTATACTGATTGTATAAGCTGGCCATGGAGAATGACTTCCGTACGGCTTTGAGGTGATTCTGGTCCACCATCCGACGTCTCAGTGGGGGGAAGCGGTACGCGACTAACACCATTTATAGTGGGGGTGGAGTGCTGTTGACCTCAACTCGGGATGTTGTGAGTCGATGGGCAGAATACTTCGAAGACCTCCTCAATCCTACTGGCACGTCTTCCACTGAGGAAGCGGAGCCTGGGGACTTTGGGTCGGGCTCTCCAATCTCTGGTGCTGAGGTCACCGAGGTGGTTAAAAAGCTCTGCGGTGGCAGGGCTCCGGGGGTGGATGAGATTCGCCCTGAGTTCCTTAGGGCTCTGGATGTTGTGGGGTTGTGTTGGCTTACGCGACTCTGCAATATCGCGTGGACATCGGGGGCAGTTCCCTTGGATTGGCAGACTGGGGTGGTGGTTCCCCTATTCAAAAAGGGGGACCGTAGGGTGTGTTCCAACTATAGGGGGATCACACTCTTAAGCCTCCCTGGTAAGGTCTATTCAGGGGTTCTGGAGAGGAGGGTCCGTCGGATAGTCGAACCTCGGATTCAGGAGGAGCAGTGTGGTTTTCGTGCTGGTCGTGGAACACTGGACCAGCTCTACACCCTCAGCAGGGTCCTGGAGGGTGCGTGGGAGTTTGCCCAACCAGTTTACATGTGCTTTGTGGACTTGGAAAAGGCATTCGACCGCGTCCCTCGGGGGGTTCTGTGGGGGGTACTCCGGGAGTATGGGGTACCAGGCCCATTGATATGGGCTGTTAGGTCCCTGTATGACCGGTGTCAGAGCTTGGTCCGCATTGCCGGCAGTAAGTCAGGCTCGTTTCCAGTGAGAGTTGGACTCCGCCAAGGTTGCCCTTTGTCACCGATTCTGTTCATAACTTTTATGGACAGAATTTCTAGGCGCAGCCAAGGTGTTGAGAGGATCCGTTTTGGTGGCCTTAGAATCGCTTCTCTGTTTTTTGCAGATGATGTGGTCCTATTGGCTTCATCAGATCGTGATCTACAGCTTTCGCTGGAGCGGTTTGCAGCCGAGTGTGATGCGGCCGGGATGAGGATCAGTTCCTCCAAATCCGAGGCCATGGTCTTGAGCCGGAAAAGGGTAGCATGCCCTCTCCGGGTCGGGGAGGAGGTCCTGCCCCAAGTGGAGGAGTTTAAGTATCTCGGGGTCTTGTTCACGAATGAGGGAAAACTGGAGCGTGAGATCGATAGGCGGATAGGTGCAGCATCCGCAGTGAAGCGGGCGCTGTACCGGTCTGTCGTGGTGAAGAGAGAGCTGAGTCAAAAGGCAAAGCTCTCAATTTACCGATCGATCTACGTTCCCACCCTCATCTATGGTCATGAGCTTTGGGTTGTGACCGAAAGAACAAGATCTCGGATACAAGCGGCTGAAATGAGTTTTCTCCGCAGGGTGTCTGGACTCTCCCTTAGAGATAGGGTGAGAAGCTCAGTCATCCGGGAGGGACTCGGAGTAGAGCCGCTGCTTCTCCACATCGAGAGGAGCCAGTTGAGGTGGCTCGGGCATCTGGTTAGGATGCCTCCTGGACGCCTCCCTGGTGAGGTGTTCCGGGCATGTCCCACCGGGAGGAGACCCAGAGGAAGACCCAGGACACGCTGGAGGGACTATGTTTCTCGGCTGGCCTGGGAACGCCTTGGGATTCCCCCAGAGGAGCTGCTCCAAGTGGCTGGGGAGAGGGAAGTCTGGGCCTCCCTACTTAGGCTGCTACCCCCGCGACCCGACCCCGGATAAGCAGAAGAAAATGGATGGATGGATGTATAACCTGGCTTAGCTTATAGTACACCCACAGTACAAGCTAGTTTAGGTCTCTCTTTTAAATTAGTCATCGAGGCTCAATGGGATTAACCTGCCTAAATAAAGGTTGAATTAATTTATATCGAAGTATAGTCCAGACTGGTGGTATCCGCTTGTTAGACTCAGAAGAAATGCAAGTCTTGTCACATTTCATACCAGACTTTAACTAAAATCATTATGTGTGGAGAAATGACAATGTTGTAGTTCTTTTGGTCAATCCTTGAAAATAATGCCATGCACAAAGTGTGTATTTAAAATACCTCATTACTTCAAAATTTAGTCCAATGTCTGTAAAATTAATTAGATTATTGCCATTTTTGTGTTTTTTAACGTTTGGCGTCTTGGCAATGGCAGCCACCCCAAATTGTTTTTATTCCAAAATGATAAATTTAATGATTCAATTACAATTCAGTTACAATTTGCCTAGTGGTTTTAAAAATATTTAGCTAACAAACACATGAACAGATGCAAATAAAAGCATTATGCACTTTTGTGCAGATGAATATCCAATTTAAGGGAGGCAATATGTGCAGCGTTCATGCTAGCCACAAAGTTGACTTTGTTAAGAAACAAACAGAGCTCCCAGAAATTATTTGTAACAGATGGCTTTAACTTTTATATTTCTATTTTTTTATTTTTTATAATTCAATACTGGCTGATTTATCCTGGGTGTGGTCTGCTTTATTTGCCAATAAGATAAATGGCAGGCCTTTGCAACCCTAAATAGAAAAGAGTAGACATGGAGAACAAATGGATAAATGGAAAATGTGTCCTAAATATTGGGCTCATATATCTGGAGCCGTGTCAATCTGCTCCCAGACAGTGAGCAGAAACTTAATACTTTGAGCAACTCCTTGAACGTGGCCTACAAAGTCTGCCGCTAAAGTAGCTGCATTGATTTTTATATTAATGAGCATCTGTTGTCCATGGCTGCTTAATGCTGTGTGAAATCCCTCTTCAGTTCATTAAATCCCTGCAGCCATCTGAAGCCAGTAGCACAGATTTATTGAAAAATTCTGCATTATTTGATTTGATGAGTACACTGTGCCATTTCACACTCAGCTTGCTGTATTTACATTGATGGAATTGTGCAGGTGACGTAGGGGTTTAACAAAACGATGCATGTCTCAAAGTGTCCGCCTGGACATGCTTATTATTCTCGGGTTTATTCCATCTGATTATGAAGTGTTTACAGATAATAATGAAGTGTAAAATAGACTGATTTAGTGTAAAAATAATACTGAACAAAACAGAGAATGCTTAAATTGGGTGAAATGGGGTTTGAAGACCTCTAGGCTTGTGGTTCTTGATTTGTTGTGTTGTGAAGCACTGTCAGATGACACACTGTCCATCTGGAGGAGGTTAGGACTTTCAGAGAGTCCAGTTGCTGTAAAAGGATGTCCTTGGGCTGCGATTGTGTTTGTGTGGATACTTTGTTCAGAATACCCAAGGTTTCATGGACTCAATGTTGCACATTAACAAATAAAAGTAGTTACCCTGGCCAAAATTTGTGTCATTTCAGACAAAATGTGATTATTGTCATGTTGCATGAATCAGTTTGAGTCAACTGTTAGTTGGGGACATGCGTCAACATTTGACTCTAGGGCAGGGATGCCTCTACTTTTTCAGCATGTGAGCCCTATAACCAACTAAAGTGGCATTACAGTTTTTATTTTTTGTCCTTACAGTGGTTATACTGGTTAGAGATTCATGAGTCTAACAGCCTCAGGGTAGAAGCTGTTCCACAGTCTAGTGGTCCTATCTCATGTAGGCTGCCGCCCTTTAAACCATACCTTAATGGATTAATCCCTGCACTTTGCACCAACACTGTAAGGTATGGCTTAAAGGGCTACTCCCTATATTCGTAGAATCTGGGGTTACAATACGTAACCAACATTCTACATTTAATGCTCCTCAACCTCCTTCCTGAGGGGAGCGGGGCAAAAAGTGTGTGTGCTGGGTGAGTGGGTCCTTCATGATGCAGGTGGCCCTCTTCCTGAATCTGGAGGTGTAAATGTCTGTGATGGTGGGGAGACTGACTCCAACATCTTCTGTGCAGCCTTCACCACTCTCTGCAAAGCTTTTCTTTCTGCAGCTGTGCAGCCTCCATGCCACACGTTGATGTTGGAGCACATTATGCTCTCCACTGCACACCTGTAGAAGGAGGGGAGGACTGAGCTTCTCAACCAGCTCGTCTCAGCCGCCTGAGGAAGTAGAGTCACTAGGGATGGGAATTGTTAAGAAATTATCAATACCAATTCCTTTATCAATATCATTTATCAATTCAATTCCTTATCAATTCTGTTATCAATTCTCATTGGGTTAGGCAAAAAAATATAGTCCACCATTTGTGTGCATGAAGTATTTATAATAATAATAATAATAATGAATTCAATTTATAACGCACTTTTCATTAATGAAAATCTCAAAGTGCTACAAGGAGCAACAGAATTAAATGTCAATAAAACAAATAATAAAACAATTAAAATCAATAACAATATCAGCTAAGATCAAAAGTAGAATCATGAGGAGGTAGAGTATGCTTGGTCGAAAAGAAAGGTCTTCAAGCCGCTCTTAAAGTCAACCACAGACTGTGGGGCTCTTAGACAGTCAGGAAGAGAGTTCCACAGGCGGGGGGCAGCCACACTGAAAGCCCGGTCTCCCATGGTCCTTAATTTGGTTCTCGGAATGTGAAGGAGATTGCTGTTCTGTGACCGCAGCGAGCGGGTGGATGAGTATGGAATAAGAATATCCTTCAGATAATCTGGTGAAGTTCCGTGTAAGCATTGATGTGTAATGAGAGCAGTTTTGTACTGAATTCTGTAGGCGACAGGAAGCCAATGAAGGTTATGGAGAATGGGCGTAATATGTTCAAATTTACGAACTCTCAACAAGATCCTTGCTGCACTGTTTTGAATATATTGAAGTTTCTGAAGGTTTTTGCCAGGGATTCCAATAAACAGGGAGTTGCAGTAGTCGAGCCTGGAGGAGACAAAAGCATGGACGAGCTTCTCAGCATCGGAAAAAGTTAGGGATGGGCGAAGTCTGGAGATGTTTCGAAGATGGAAGAAGCAAGTTTTAAACAGATGCTTAATGTGATTTTCAAATGTAAGATTGGAGTCCATTTTTATTCCAAGATTAGTAACAGAGGTGGAGAGGGGGATGTCTTGTCCAGAAAAGGAAAGTGTTGTTATAGGAGATGTTTGTACCTGGTGAGGGGTGCCAATCAGTATGGCCTCAGTCTTGGAGCAGTTTAATTGAAGAAAGTTCTGATTCATCCATGCCCTAATTGCCTCCAGGCAGGCAGAGAGGGCAGTGAGTGAAGATGGAGATGACAAGGTGGAAGATGAGGATGCTCCAGTCCTGATGTAAAGCTGTGTATCGTCGGCATAACAGTGAAAAGAAATGTTGAACTGATTAATAATTTGACCTAAAGGCAGCATGTAAAGGGAAAACAGCAGGGGCCCCAGAACCGACCCCT
>JBBPBX010106257.1:0-11467 GCA_038048925.1 Garcialebias charrua
TAAAAGACAACAGACATTTAGATCAAACTATATTTCATTTTATGTTAGTTTAACCTAAACTAAGTAATGAATGGAGGAATAGTTTGGAATTAGAGGCCTTCGTTACAGAAGCCCTCCAAAATTCTATAGGTACAGATCCCTATACCTAATTTATAGATTTGATCCACCCCTTAATTGGTAATTGTAGCTGATCTAAACCATGATAGCTTACATACCAGGTGCATATAGGTAAGGCTTAATGTAAAATCCCAATCATAAGCCCACCTTAAAAACCACATAAATGCATGACACATAGAACCAGAGTGGCACGGACTGGAAACCAACCAGCCTCCAACCATCGATGTGGGGACCTGCAGCTCCAACGCTTGGTCTTCAACCTTCATCCAAGGGCCGCCTCCTCTGCGTCAATCGAGGGATCCCCTCTACATGCTGATTATGAAAACAATTGTTGCTGATCAATCAACAAAACTAATCGTTGTGGATTTACTGCTGTGGAATTACCGCTGTGGATTATAAGACTTTGCTTTCCAAGGGATCACAGACTTTGTTTGCCAAGAGTTAACAGACTCAGTTTTCCAAGGGATTAAAAGCTTTTCGCAATGGGATTACCTCCGAACAGTATGGAATTTCAAAAAACTTTATGGGATTATAATTTTTGATTTTTTCTTTTCCACTTGCTGGATTACTTCAAGATCAAAGACAGTTCAAGGTTTCCTTTCGTGTTGGACCCCATCCCCAAGGACTGGCGATGGCTTCCAAAAGGGGGGAGATGTAGTGGACCTACCCAGGGTCAAATTAAGGTTTTTGAACTGTCCAGTGATGACCTTTACTGACCTCTCAGTAAAGCAAGACATTTACTACAAAATTATTCATTTAGCTATAATCTGATAACATAGTCACCAATAAGAGACTATTTCTATCTTTGATTTTAGGCTGATGTGATCAAAAGAATAACTTTTGTCATTTTCATGATGTGTGCTTTTAAGCTGTGTTATTCTGTGAGAGTTAAACTGTGTTTCACTGCTGTGTCAAAGGTGCAATCTCGGGTCACAGAGACTTCTTTTAATTTTGTTAATTCAAATGTTATCAAATGAATAATTTTATTTGTAAGAGCATCAGTACATTTTAATGTCAGATAAATCAAATACTCTGCTTAATTCAAAATGTTGTACATGGAGGATTTCTCCTCTCCTCTCGAACTTGCATGTGAAGATAAAAGGAACACTTTATCTCATTCATTTTAGCTTGAGCTCAGGACAATCTAGACACCCAAAGACTTTTGTTTTTGTCCTATTTAATAATCAAGCTATTATCATTAATAGGTCCCATATGTTATGCTCTGATGACGTTTGTTTATTCATACAACAGTGTTGGTAATGAGTTAAGAAAGTTCTAAATCTGCTGTATCATAAGACTGGCGTCTTAAACTAACTTTCTTATCCTTTCTGACATTTTTAATCTAACTTATGCCTCCTCTCAGTGGCTCCTGGCTTAACAGACTGAATCAGAAAGAGCTACGTCTTTCTAGGTCAAGTTAGCCTTAAAAGAGCTCTGACTTCCTGTTTTCCTTGAAGTCTGCTGGAGTAAGCCTCAAACTATGGTCTTCTCCAAAGAACTGATGATCGTCTAGTCACACGCTAAGGACACGTCATTCAGTTAAAAGATTTATAACATGCCTGTTATAAATCTATTTCAAGCCGTGAAAAGCTCTCTTTTATTGACATTCCTTTAAGGAACGTCTTATCTTGGAAACACCACCAGGAGCTGCCGTTACTTTCGGTTCGAGTCAAGGCGCACGTCTGGAGACGCTGAGAATGGTAAACGAACTGACCAAACTGGACCGAGGGAGACTGACCATCTTCACGAGGTAACAAGTCGTCAAATGCTTTGCCAAGGGTACCAACGTGTAGCTTTAATCGGCCGGAGAACTGCCATGTTTCTGGTTAAAACACATCAAGATAACTCCCTGACTCTTAACTTTTCTTCCTCCATAAATTTCTCCTCCTAAATCTTTCCCTCTCTATCTAAGCTGGAAACTATTTTAAGCTGAAATGCCCACAGACTAAATATGTTAACATCCAATATTTATGTCTGTTGTGTTAAATTTAAGTGCTGACGTATTAATTTGAAAGAAAGTGAAATCATGTCAATCAAGTGTAATGGTGTTAATTTAGTTGATTTATTTTAAATAAATGGTAGTGTCGCCTGGCATACCAAACTAAGTCAATGTCCATTGTCACTTAATGGCTCTGTTTATTTATCCATCATAAAGATCACAGAAATATTGGGTAAACTGAAAAAGAACAGAATCCGTGAATTTACTATTCAATCTGAATAAGTAAATTAATTAAGGTAAAGAGGTCAGTATTAATATTGACCTCCTCATAATTCTTACAACACAAACTACATCACAAAATGAATAACTACTTAATTTTTCTAACTGTAATACACAAACACACTAAGCTACATCATCAGTCAACATAAGTGTAATACACAAACACACTAAGTTACATCATATATAGTTTTTGAGCAAGTCCTTTTTGACCTTTTTCTTAAACATTGATTTTGCATTTTTAACATCACTCTCCAGAGCATTCCACAATCGAACTCCCTGAATTGAGGTAGACCGTCCCTTTAAGCTGGTTCTGTATTGTGGTTTGATGAATATATCTGTCCCTTTGAGATTATAATAACTTTGTCTTTTTATAAAATGTCTTTGGATATTTAAAGGTAATGTGTTATTATGAGCCCTATACATAACTGATAAAATACTATATTCTACCAATTCCTGGAATTTCAATAAATTTAGCTGAAGAAACAAGGTGTTTGATGGGTGACTGAAATGTTTTCTGGTGATTACTCTTACAGCTCTCTTTTGTAAAATAAAAACAGGCTTTGTAATTGTTTTGCACGCTTTTCCCCAAACCTCAATACAATAGATTAAATGTGGAACAATGATTGTGTTATACAACATATACAGAGCTTTATCAATTAAAAAATCCCTGACTTTATACAGTACTGCAATTGATCTAGCTATTTTTGTTTTAATGGAATTTACATGATGTTTCCATGTCAGTTTGTCATCAATGATAACACCCAGAAACTTCACTTCACTCACTTTACAGATCACAACATCTTCAATTTCAAATATTATCATCATTTGACATCATTTGATTGTCCACTCTGAAGACTTTAGAGAAAGACAAACAGAGGTTTCTGTGAGACACTTGAAGCTGGACGTGTTCATTGAAGTGTTTCTTGTGAGCAGACTCCAACATGTCTCTGGTCTCAGACTCAAACACTCGGGACACATCAGCTGAAATAAAGTCCACTTTGCTGCAAACATCTGCTGTGAAAACAAAGTGGAAACATGAACGCAGCAGGAAAAGTGATTTTGAACGCTGCACACAAGATGACTTTTCTGTGGATCATCAGTGGAAAATATTGTCCACAAGTGATTTCAGCAGCATGTGGTGGTTGAGGCCAGTGTTCCTTTAACAGCTGTTTCCTCTTGCTCACATCTGTTTGACAGAATCAAAGGAGTGAAATAGTTAGAAATGTGTTCCAGTTTGATCCAGGTGAAGTTGAAGAATTCAAAGTGAAAGAATTCAACAAGAGCCTCAACAGTCTTCTACTCTCCATCATGTTCAGCCTCTGGATTGAGACGTTTCAAACTGAAAAGTTCATTTCCTTTGGCTTCCAATGATTTTAGCAGCTCAAGTCTTTTTTCATTGACTCCTTTAAGAATAGATTTGGACTTGTTCTTAAATGTTGTGTTTGAACACCTTCACTTTGTTGTTTTATGGATGTTATTTTGGAGTTTGTTGTTCAGCACATTGGTCAACTCTTGTTGTTTAAATCTGCTTTATTAATAAAGTTGATCTCATTTGATTCATGGATCAGCCTGTATTCTATATTTATACAACATGTAATGATGTTACACAACTAGTTGATGTTTTTTCTAAGAGAATGGCTGAACTTTAGGACTTGATGACAGTTTTTCTACCTGATTGTTGTTTATTTGATGAAGAAATGTGATTTGATGTCTCTGTGATTTAAATGTGTCTGGAATGACAAAAAGAAAAAAGAACTTGAACAAGTTTCTGTCCACAGTCACACTGACTAAAGCTGACACATTAAAGCTGGTCAAACTTTGCTCGGCGGCTCCTCTCATCACTCCGTCCTGGAGTTTATTGCTGAAGGCTGTTTTTGTCCAAGTGGACAAATGTCTGAGCCTGAAGACCAAGGAGACAGCAGCTGTTCAGATCCTGAACAAGGATCCAGATGTTTCCAGGACTCTGATAAAGAGGTTGATCCCAGACGTGTGTTCATGAAGATTCAACACTTTTCTTTCTGCTCTGCTTGAAGATGCACCACAAGCTGCTCATCTTTCATTACATCATCTAGTTTGTGTTGATTAAATACTAATCCTTCGTAAACTACATCAGATGGGTCTAAATTCAGTGAAATGTTTACAAGTTGCCATGGGAACACAGAAACTAAAGGATGCTCAGTTCGAGCTCTTATTTTGAAGAGCAGCAGCTAACGGAAGTGATGTTCTCCCAGCACCGGAAGTTGCTCAGTTGTGACGTCAGTGTTTGTTGTTCTGCTCCGTAGCTACGAGCTGAAGGCCTTTTCTCTCGACTGCTGCTCAAATGAGTTGAAGTGAACGTTAAATTGAGCTGTAACATCTGTAAATGTTGCTGACCGGAAGTGAACAGATGTGGAGACAGCGGCTCAAACAGCTGGAAGCAGAGGAAGAAGAAAAGTCTGAGGATTTTGGAAGTAGAGCTGCAGCTCAGGAACAAACGGAGCAAGACACATGTTAGATGCTGTTTTCAGTCCCAACCATCAACTGCATCTTTTAGGTTTGTGTCTTTATTCTTTCTCTCCAGTGACTTTGTTACAAGTTAGTAGCAGTTTTCTGGAAGATAAAGGAGTTAGCTTCTTACTCTCTGTGCTGATCCGAAACAAACAAAGAGTGAACGACTCAAGTGAACCGGGTTACTTTAGTGACTCATTAGACTGACCTGTCATGATATGATGATGTAACAGTTTAGCCACTTGGTGTCAGTATAACTCTTGGTTACATGATGGTGTACAAAGGTATACAGGTAGTCCCCGATTTACGAGCGAGATCCGTTACAACGAGGCGCTCGTAAAGCGAAAATTCGTAAATTGGAACGGCCGCACGCGGCTCTCGTTAAACCGGAACCTCGCTCGCAAATCGGAACAAAACACGTGGCTCTCGTAAAGCCGGAACATCGCTCGCAAGTTGCCACAAACCACGTGGCTCTCGTGAAACCGGATCATCGCTCGCAAATTGGAACAGACCACGTGGCTCTCGTAAAACCGGAACATCGCTCGCAAAATTAGAACAAGCCCACGTGGCTCTCGTTAAACCGGAACCTCGCTCGCAAATCGGAAAAAGGGCGCTAAAGAGACGCCAAGCACCCGTTTATCAACATGACACTGAAGAAGCATACATACTGATCCTTAAACATGCACAACACTTTATTTACAACCAGTTAGCTAGCACATTACACCACACATTCATCTATAAACACATACCTGTACAGTTTTTACTGTACTGTACAGTACAAACGTGCTTTTCTGCCCTTTCATTGAATACTGTACTGTAACCAAGTCACACCCATATGACATCATGTGACACCATGTGTCACATCCATCAGAAACCAGTGAAATGCATCTGGAACAACTCACACCCACCATGAACAAGCCAAATCCATCAGAATCAAGTCACACCCATCATGAACACATGACATCCATCAGCATCATGTTGCAAACAAACATCAGAAACAAGTGACATCCTCCAGAAAGATGTACTGTAGCAAGCATCATGTTTAAAAAAACAACAGTGCCATACAGTACTGTAGTGTCCACTCCATGAACTTTAGAAAGGTAGAACCAGCCAGCACAGAAACAGCATAAAAAAAGAAAGTTCCCTTACTTTGATTGAAGTGAAGGTAGTCTCTTTGGTTGTCAAAAGTTGCTGTTCAAACCTGGATCAGATGGGACTGCTTATGCAGCAGTGCAACCATCAATGTGAACATGTGAGTTCAGAGAAGCCGACGTAAGATGTGAGTTCAGTTCAAGTGTTTGGTCCTGATGTGATGGAGGATGCTGGAGGATGCAGGATGATGCAGGAACAAGCAGCATCATTCAGAGGGATGTGAGTTCAGTTCAAGTGTTTGGTCCTGATGTGATGGAGGATGCTGGAGGATGCAGGATGATGCAGGAACAAGCAGCATCATTCAGAGGTAAGATGTGAGTTCAGTTCAAGTGTTTGGTCCTGATGTGATGGAGGATGCTGGAGGATGCAGGATGATGCAGGAACAAGCAGCATCATTCAGAGGTAAGATGTGAGTTCAGTTCAAGTGTTTGGTCCTGATGCGAGGATGCAGAAGGTATGCAGGCGTCCAGGTGTCTGACATGGGTCAGCGATGCCACTGGAGGCAGGAGAGCTGGTCTGTCTGTGAACACAAACAACACACATGTTGAAGTGAACATTACACACAGAGAGATGACACCCCCCACACACACACACGCACAAGTTGTGAAAAGGCCTCACGTTCATGTGGAGGAGAGGAGGCAGCGCACGGGTGTTCTGACTGGTCAGACAGGAGTCCAGGTGTCTGACATGGGTCAGCGATGCCACTGGAGGCAGGAGAGCTGGTCTGTCTGTGAACACAAACAACACACATGTTGAAGTGAACATTACACACAGAGAGATGACACCCCCCACACACACACACGCACAAGTTGTGAAAAGGCCTCACGTTCATGTGGAGGAGAGGAGGCAGCGCACGGGTGTTCTGACTGGTCAGACAGGAGTCCAGGTGTCTGACATGGGTCAGCGATGCCACTGGAGGCAGGAGAGCTGGTCTGTCTGTGAACACAAACAACACACATGTTGAAGTGAACATTACACACAGAGAGATGACACCCCCCACACACACACACGCACAAGTTGTGAAAAGGCCTCACGTTCATGTGGAGGAGAGGAGGCAGCGCACGGGTGTTCTGACTGGTCAGACAGGAGTCCAGGTGTCTGACATGGGTCAGCGATGCCACTGGAGGCAGGAGAGCTGGTCTGTCTGTGAACACAAACAACACACATGTTGAAGTGAACATTACACACAGAGAGATGACACCCCCCACACACACACACGCACAAGTTGTGAAAAGGCCTCACGTTCATGTGGAGGAGAGGAGGCAGCGCACGGGTGTTCTGACTGGTCAGACAGGAGTCCAGGTGTCTGACATGGGTCAGCGATGCCACTGGAGGCAGGAGAGCTGGTCTGTCTGTGAACACAAACAACACACATGTTGAAGTGAACATTACACACAGAGAGATGACACCCCCCACACACACACACGCACAAGTTGTGAAAAGGCCTCACGTTCATGTGGAGGAGAGGAGGCAGCGCACGGGTGTTCTGACTGGTCAGACAGGAGTCCAGGTGTCTGACATGGGTCAGCGATGCCACTGGAGGCAGGAGAGCTGGTCTGTCTGTGAACACAAACAACACACATGTTGAAGTGAACATTACACACAGAGAGATGACACCCCCCACACACACACACGCACAAGTTGTGAAAAGGCCTCACGTTCATGTGGAGGAGAGGAGGCAGCGCACGGGTGTTCTGACTGGTCAGACAGGAGTCCAGGTGTCTGACATGGGTCAGCGATGCCACTGGAGGCAGGAGAGCTGGTCTGTCTGTGAACACAAACAACACACATGTTGAAGTGAACATTACACACAGAGAGATGACACCCCCCACACACACACACGCACAAGTTGTGAAAAGGCCTCACGTTCATGTGGAGGAGAGGAGGCAGCGCACGGGTGTTCAGACTGTGGTCAGACAGGCGTCCAGGTGGAGGAGGCATGGAGGAGGCATGGAGGAGGCATGGAGGAGGCATGGAGGAGGCATGGAGCATCCCCTCAGTCAGTGTGATGCCAGTACACCCAGGAGGGTTAATCCCTCAGTCAGTGTGATGCCAGTACACCCAGGAGGGTTAATCCCTCAGTCAGTGTGATGCCAGTACACCCAGGAGGGTTAATCCCTCAGTCAGTGTGATGCCAGTACACCCAGGAGGGTTAATCCCTCAGTCAGTGTGATGCCAGTACACCCAGGAGGGTTAATCCCTCAGTCAGTGTGATGCCAGTACACCCAGGAGGGTTAATCCCTCAGTCAGTGTGATGCCAGTACACCCAGGAGGGTTAATCCCTCAGTCAGTGTGATGCCAGTACACCCAGGAGAGGAGGGAACGCAGCAGGTGTCACTGTTGGAAAACAGAAATTTGTAAGTTAACATTATGTACTGTACAGCAAGGTGTTGTGCTTACAGATAAATTAAACACATCCAAAAACAACTTGTCCTTACTGTGATGTTTGTGTGCTGATGTTTGGACCAGGGGGCGGCCTTTCCACAATGCTTTGGAGGGATGCTGTGGACATGACAAGACACAGGTGGATGATGAAATGTAGCATGAAACTAAACAGAAAAGCAAAATTAAATTCACATTTCATTATGTACTGTACGGTACCTGGATGATGAAGCTGTGCAGGTTAGTGGGAGATGAGCAGGAGGTCAGTGAAGGTAGGTGTTGCAGAGGCTGGCTGGAGAGGAGGAGACGTCTGTGGACATGAACACAGACAGGTGGGTTAACAGATTAAGTAACATAAAAACAAAACACAAAATCAAAAAGTAAAAGCAAGTTTTCATTACCTTTGTGGAGGGGTGCAGAGGCTGGCTGGCTGAATGACTGGAGTGGAGTGGAGAGGAGGAGGAGGAGCAGGAGCAGCAGACGTCTGTGGACATGAACAGAGACAGGTGGGTTAACAGATGAAGTAACATAAAATAAAACAGAAAATCAAAATATACAGTAAATGCAACATTTCTTTACCTTTGGGGACAGGTGGAGGGGAAGGACGGAGGGATGTTTACTGGGGAGAGGGTGAGCTGGATCTGGAGCTGGATCTGGAGCTGGAGCTGGAGCTGGAGCTGGAGCTGGAGATGGAGATGTCCAATGACGGCTGGCTTGCAGCAGCAGAGGTGGATGGCTGTGCAGCAGCAGAGGTGGATGGCATTTCCTCTGCTGCTTCTGCTGCTCCAGCAGATCCTAGAGTCGCTGCAGTGGCCGTGGCTGCAGTGGCCGTGGCTGCAGTGGCCGTGGCTGCAGTGGCCGTGGCTGCAGTGGCCGTGGCTGCAGTGGCCGTGGCTGCAGTGGCCGTGGCTGCAGTGCCCCTTGTTACAAACTGCAGCATGCTGCTCTGCGCGGCCTCCTGTTTTTTTTCCTCTAGGATCTGCCAGTAACAAGCCAGACCGTCACGGACAGCTCGGGAAGCCCTGGCGAACCTCTCCCCATCCTCGTCCAGTGCCTCCAACTGGTCCAAGACGTGCTGCTGCTCCTTAAAGATCTTCGCCAAGACCTGCCTCGTGAAGACCTTGGCCGGAGCGGTTGGCCTTTCTTCTTGCTGCACCTCCTCCTCTACCGACGGCCTATCCAGCTGCTGCAGGTCCGCAGTCGTAAGCTCCTCGCCTTCTTCAGCCAGCAACTCCCGAACATCTTCAGCGTCAATCTCCAATTCCAGCCTCCTACTCATCTCCACCACACTCTCAATCACACTGCTGATTGAGTCCACGGGCTCAAGTGAGGGATCAAAAAACTGTGGACAGAGCTTTTTCCACACACCGTTAAGTGTGCTCTCCCTCACCTGAAGCCAGGACTCATCAATGTGACTGAGAGCATGGCGCAGGTTGTACTTCTTCCAGAAGTCCTTTAACGTGAACTCTGGAGAGTCGTCTGTTTCCAACAAAGCACTGCGGATGACCCTCTGAAGGTAGTAGGCCTTGAAGGTCGATATCACCCCCTGGTCCATTGGTTGGATGAGACTGGTGGTATTGGGTGGCAGGTACACCACCCTCACATTTTGGTTGAGGTCAGTCAGATTTGCGGGGTGACCCGGTGCATTGTCCAACAACAACAGGATGTTAAAGCGAATGCGCTGTCGTTTGCAGAAGCGCTGTACGTCGTTGACGAAATGTTTGGTAAACCATTTTGAGAACACCTCTTGGGTAACCCAGGCCTTACGGTTGAATGCCCAATACACCGGCAGTTCATTCTTATTCATACGTTGTAAGGCCCTGGGGTTCTCATAATGGTTTACCAACAGCGGCTTTAACTTGCAGTCACCAGCAGCATTCGCTCCGAAAAGCAACGTGATCCTGTCTTTCCCCACTTTGTGGCCCGCTGCTGTTCTTTCATCCCTGCTGATGTAGGTGCGGTCGGGCAACCTCTTCCAAAATAGACCAGTCTCATCAACATTGAACACCTGCTGCGGTGTGTATCCCCCCTCCCTTATAATGGCTGCCAGTTTTTCTGGGAATGCGGCTGCTGCCGCCGCATCACCACCTGCTGCCTCTCCTGGTTAAAAAAAACACACACAGGACAAGATTAACCACATGTTACACGTGTTAAACATTAAAGCACAGCTGAAATGTTTCACTTACCTTGGATTTTTATGTTGTGCAAATTAGCCCTTTGTCGGAACCGATTAAACCACCCCCGTGACGCATTGAAGTCGGGCACCTCCACGCCCTCCCCCATCTCTGCTTTGATATCCCGGTAAATTTTGAGGGCTTTCTCCTGCATCATCATCAGACTCAGCGGGACATGCCTCTGGTTGCAGTCCTCTATCCAAAGGACTAGAAGTTGTTCATGAAAAGACAGGTGTGTTAAAACATGAACTGAATTAAAAATTATTATTAATAAAAGTCTTGTGACCGTGTGTTAAACATCTCAGGTAAACAAAGCACACCTGTAAACAAACATCCCAGGTAAACAAAGCACACCTGTAAACAAACATCTCAGGTAAACAAAGCACACCTGTAAACAAACATCTCAGGTAAACAAAGCACACCTGTAAACAAACATCTCAGGTAAACAAAGCACACCTGTAAACAAACATCTCAGGTAAACAAAGCACACCTGTAAACAAACATCTCAGGTAAACAAAGCACACCTGTAAACAAACATCTCAGGTAAACAAAGCACACCTGTAAACAAACATCTCAGGTAAACAAAGCACACCTGTAAACAAACATCCCAGGTAAACAAAGCACACCTGTAAACAAACATCCAGGTAAACAAAGCACACCTGTAAACAAACATCCCAGGTAAACAAAGCACACCTGTAAACAAACATCTCAGGTAAACAAAGCACACCTGTAAACAAACATCCCAGGTAAACAAAGCACACCTGTAAACAAACATCCCAGGTAAACAAAGCACACCTGTAAACAAACATCCCAGGTAAACAAAGCACACCTGTAAACAAACATCCCAGGTAAACAAAGCACACCTGTAAACAAACATCCCAGGTAAACAAAGCACACCTGTAAACAAACATCCCAGGTAAACAAAGCACACCTGTAA
>JBBPBX010106258.1:0-11466 GCA_038048925.1 Garcialebias charrua
TAAAATTGATTATTTCACTTTTAGGTAAACTAATGTTGGATCTGTTGTGCAGATCAGATTAAAAGATGCCTCTGTCGAAGGATCTATAATAAAGCTGGTTAACAGAAAATTAATTTGATTTTGGTCTGTTAATGATTTAAAAATAAAAAAATAAAATAAAAATTATTTAATTCTTTAAATAGCCTCATTGAACAGTGTTGATGGAACGGCAAGAGTGAGTCTATGAATCCCACCTCATCCTTTACAGAACACATAATGGTAAATATGCATTAAGATAGGCCTCTGCCAAAACACATGCAGCATCTGACTTTTGAATCTCAGCTACTGTGGTTATTGATCAGATCGGATCAGATTTAATATGAATGTGTGTCCAGAAACTGACTCACTGTGACTTCATTGGGAAGAACAATAACATGGCTGGATTCATATGCAACCTTGCTCAAGAACTTTGAGGGGCATACGCAAGGAGCGACTGAAAACAACAAAGGCACCGAAAGAACAAAAGACTGTCCACAGAAACTTTCAGCCGAGCAGAGGCAAAGACTTTCTCAAAGAACTGTCAAAACATGGTCATCAGACACAAATGGCCAGGATATACGGTCCGGATTTGGGGGTCCGGACGAGAATCAGAACCCAGTGAACGTCTCACTGGGGGCTGGAACAAGAGAAAGCTGAACACGTTCTCCAAACAGACAAGAGAACAAATGGTCCTGAAGTCACTCACACCAGCAAAGGCCGCACCCCATATTGATCTGTGAGGATCTGTCGTTGATCTTAGTAGCCGGGATCAAAACTACAGTTGCTATGATAAATTTTTAATGAAACACATAGGCACATTTGGGCCTGCTAGCGCAGGCTTCATGATTTTTAGTTATACTGTGCTCAGGTGGATCTGACGACTTGCTTCTTCTGGTTCCTGTAACTCTGTGGTGAAGCTGAAGGGGAGCAAGGGAAATGATCCTAGCTCCTGACCCCAAAACGAGTTAACTTTTATATTTTTTTGTTTTTGCAGCTGTCCTTGGCGGAGTGCATGTTGGGAATCTGATGTGTCACAAGGGGTACATTTTGGTAAATGATTATAATTTTAAAGAAAATGAGATGATATCGTAGATTATAGTTAGCTATATGGTTGTGAAAACCAAATTAGAGGTGGCAATAGGCTGAGGTTTAGGAAACATCTGACACTAGTGCTTAGGTTAAAGGATGGTAAATTAAATTTAGACACAATTTCCAATTTATTAACCAAATAACTTTGGCATAATTGAAACAAGGTGGAGTTTTGTTTCAAAAGGGGGTTAAGAGGTTGACAGATGTTTCTAAAAATAGAGAGGTTGGAATTGGTCCCTAGAAATAACTAATTAGAAATAACTAGATTGTAAATGTTTCCTAGAAACAACTAGGTTGACAAATGTTCCTAGAAATAACTAATTAACTAAAAGATGAACTGATAAATTGGCGTTATAAACAAAGTTCACTTGCGTTGATATTGAGGCGGCATCGGTCTTGAACGTTTTATTTTCTTTAATCATGTCATGGAGGAAAGAGTATTGATGTAAGCATGCAAGCATATTTCAAATGAGCAATTAACAACAATGTTGTTTTTTTTTATGTGTGTGAAGCAGGAGGGGGACGCCCCTTGGAAATGTTTCCTGGCCTGCAGGCTCAAAACCACTCAAACCTGAAGTGGACCTGATCAGAGGGTGTTTAGGAATATGGTGGTTCTGTAGATTTATACGCAATTGACTTGACTAAGACGACATGTGACTTATTGACTCAGGAACAAGGTGTATAGAACCACAGGTGTATAATGTTTTGTGAATTATGCTCTGCCGCCGCTTGCTATGTTATTTATGCTCGGCCGCCGCTTGCTATGTTACGTTTATCTGTGTAATTTCTGCTATAAGCTGAGTGAAAAGGTACAGTATTTTGGTAAGTATGAACCGCTTCAAAAACTACTCATAATTAACCCTAATGAAGATTAAGTCTCTTCCAAACCCAACTAACATGCATGATTCATTCTTCATTCTTTGTACTACTGATTTATAATTTATTGGGTGTTGTTTGTTGTGGCACATTCTGGTTATGATAGGTGGTTCCTGGAAATGCTCCAGCTGAGGGGGAGGCAAGACCAGACAGCCCTGGTCAAGTACGGACCCGTGAGGGGTCACTGAACGCACACCACAGGCAGTGCGTGTCAATGCCAGGGGATCCACACGGTTCAGTGTGCTCCAGCTCGTGAACCAGGAAGGAGCTAAAAGATTGGGCTGGACGACAAGAAGAGGTCGCATTCGAACTCTCGTGCCTTGATAGACGAAAGTAGCCGGGTATAGTTGCGTGCGGGGCCCAGAAGGACTCTGTTTTATGGGGCCGCTCGGTGCTGGAATATGCACACATAGAACAGACACCTAGAACGATAAAAACACTACATATTAGAGTCTCACATTACACGAAGAAAACTCGGGGACATAGGAGGATTCAATATCCCCGAGCACCCAAGGGGAATGCCCCTGAGTACGTGTAAAAAGTATACTAATGTTTCTGTGATGATGATATAAATCTTGTGTTCTTTCTCTATTTTTGTGTGTTCAAGAGAGATATACTGCCTTGCTGCTGGAGGAGGAAACTGGGAAACTTAAGGTTTATAATTCTGCAATATCTTGAAGCGCTTACTATTATTATCGTTCATAGTTTGCATATATTTCCTTATATTCTACAATTTGCATATTAATAAATTCATTCGGGTCTGGACGACCCACTGGACAATTGGCTGGTAAAGATCTTCGGTCCCCGGAAACAGGTGTTTGTATCTATAATGGTATCATTGGCTATTTTCTTAGGCATACTCATAACTTGCGGGTGCTGCTGCATGCCTTCGTTTCTACAGTGACACCCCCAAGAATAAGGTGGATATATGCGCTTAGCTGCGTTATTAGGTGTGATTTTATTTCTTTTGGGATGGACCTCAGATAAATGAGGTCCAAAGGGGGATTGTTATGAAATAAAAAATATATTTGTCTTAAGGGGTTTTTCACATGGTGTTCAGATGATCAGTTTTTCTTGTAGAGTGGTGAGAATTTGCTGAGGGGACACAGGATGTGAGCATGTCTGGTTCTGAAGAAGTGCTCACTTTGGATCTGATTGGTTTGGGAAGAGACTTTTGGCGCCTCTCTGTCTGTCAGTTTTATGACTTTAAGATATATGACTCTGTAAGGAAGTCACTGGAAGTCTCCTTGTTCTGTGTGGCTCTTCAGCCACCCTTCCCCCTCGTTAGCTCTCGTATGAGCTGGAAAAAGCAGAAACTTCTTCTTGTTGGTGGAAGAGCAGGCAACGCCCTACAAAAGAATAAAAGCAATGGGTTTTTCCTCCTCCGTCAGTCAATGCAAGGAGCCGGCCATGGGAAAAGCAGCCCACCAAGGTCGTATGCGGGGTCTCCCTGTCCCTCTTTTTCCCCCTCTCTCCCTCCCTTCTCCCTTCTCTCTCTCTCTCTCTCTCTCTCTCTCTCACTGTCCACGTCTTTTAAAACAAATGTAATGGCTTTTAGAAAATAGAACAAATGTATTCTGTGACTTTTTAAACTTATAATTAAACTGGTTTTTGGAACTTTAAATGAGCGTCTGTCGTGTGTAAGTGTATCTCTCCTTCCTGTTCTAAAGTGAACCAAAAAACGAATTCTGGGACGGATAGAATCTTACGTCAACACTACCCAGCTGGCATTTTGACGTCTAGTCACCGTTGAATCAACATCAGACAGTCGTGTTGGATAACCGTTGAATTTTGTTTTGATTTTGCAAATCTAATCAATGTTAAAGTAGCAACATCATTTCTATGTCAGATTTCTCAACGTTGAAATCAACGTTGAAGTAGCAACATCATTTCTACGTCAGATTTCTCAACATAGGTGAATTTGCCAACGTTTATTCAATATTGATTTTTTTATATTTTGCAAATCTAATCAACGTTGAGGTAGCAACGCCATTTCCACGTCAGATTTCTCAACATATTAAGTCCTGCATTTTAACACAGTTTGACACAAAAATACATTTTGATCACTGTTTCAAGTATAGTCAAAGTCAAAGTCAAAGTCAACTTTATTGTCAGAACTACAATATGTACAGGACATACACAGGACCGAAATTGCGTTTCTCTCAGTCCCTCGGTGCAACAGTAACCATCTAAACACTAAACACTAAAACATTTAATACACGTATAAAATAAAAGCATAAAATAGTAAAAAAGTGTAACACTGTCCTGAGTTTTTTCATAATAGTATAAAAGTATGAAAATTTACACCAACACTGAAACACCAAACACCCCTAAAACACCAAACACCCAATGAACATAAGCATAAAATGAAATAATAAAAGTGTAATACTGTCCTGAGTTTTTGCATAGTAGTATGAAAAGTATAAAAACGTAAATCTATAAAATAAACTGAAGTTTCTAGCGTTGACATTTGCAAAGAGTGGCACAGCAGCATATAAGTTAATGTACACAGTACATGTATGAGGTAGTTGATGTTGGTATAGAGGCAAAGTGGCATATGCAGTGAGGCACATAAGGCACATTTGGCATCCTTAGATAAGGCTAGTCAGAGAATGCTGTATATGTATCTGCAGTAGTGTAGATAAAAGTAGTGTAAATGTAAACAGTAGTAATAAATGTAAAGCAGTAGTAATAAATGTAAACAGTATTAATAAATGTAAACAGTGAATGTAAACAGTAGTATGACTATAGGCAGTAATGTAATACAAACATTAGTGCAAATATGAGAAGTAGTGCAAACTGAATGAACACATGACCGAGAGTTTAGTGAATAACCCGTTTGATGACACAGAGTCCAGTGTTAAAAACTTTGTGTTGAGTGGTAATGTGTGAGAAAGTTTTTTGTGTTAAGGCAGTTCAAATGGGAGGGGAGGCAGAGCAGGCAGAGTGTTTAGCATTCTGACTGCCTGATGAACAGAGCTGTCTCTCAGTCTGCTGGTACGAGCCTGGAGACTCCTCAGTCTCCTCCCTGATGGCAGCAGTCTAAAGCGGCTGTGTAGTGGGTGTGTGGGATCACCTGCCATGCGGTGGGCTTTCCGAGTGAGGCGTTTGCTGTGTAAGTCCTGCAGTGAGGGCAAGGAGGTGCCGACGATCTTCTCAGCTGCTTTCACGATGCGCTGGAGGCTCTTGCGGCAGGATGCAGTGCATGCACCAAACCACACAGTGATGCAGCTGGTCAGGACACTTTCTATGGCACCTCTGTAGAAGGTGCACATGATGGAGGTTGAAGCTCCAGCCCTTTTCAGCTTGCGGAGAAAGTAGAGGCGCTGGTGAGCCTTCTTCGCCAGTGCTGCAGTGTTCCTGCTCCAGGACAGGTCCTTTGAGACGTGCACTCCCAGGAACTTGGTGCTGTCCACTCTCTCCACTGCGGTGCTGTTGATGGTCAGAGGGGCATGTTGTGCATCCCTCTTCCTGAAGTCCACGACAATCTCCTTTGTCTTCTCCACGTTGAGAGTGAGATTGTTGTGTCCGCACCACAAGGCCAAGCGGCTCACCTCGTTCCTGTAGTCCGTCTCATCGTTGTTGCTGATGAGACCTAGAGGTGCTGATGTGATCTCATCATATAACAGTGCCACCCTAATTGGCAGTGCTGGGCAGCGCTAATCCAAAAATTAGTTCCGCTATTTCTAAAGCACTAATTAATTTATTTAGGTCCGCAATTTCAAAAGCACTAATGTCTTATGAAAATTAGGGGAAGCTAAATTCTAAACCGCTAATTCTAAAATAAAACACCATCAGACAAGAAGCAAGTTTTAAGTTGTTTGTATTGTATAGACTTAGGAAGGTATTTATAATAATATTGTTTGTAATAATAATCATTTTCTTTGAGTATAACCAATAGACAGGAAGGTATTTATAATAATATTGTTTGTAATAATAATCATTTTCTTTGAGTATAACCAATAGACAAAATACACACAACAAAACAGACCCTGATTACACCCAAGAGTTCTTTTTTTTTCTATTTTAAATCAGTTCTTGAATCCCGGATGATTAAAGGTCCATCAATCAATAATCTGGTAGTTTGTAGTTCATGATCCAGGGTAATATGTCCAGAAAAAAACAAATAGTTTGGTGCAATTTAAGTCCTACCGCACAGCTGCGGGGATCCGGTAGCTTGCCATCCTGGGTGGGAACAGGGGGTGAAAAAAACCCTGACCTAAACAAGGTCATAAACAAAACAAAAATTAGCATTACTTTATACACAGGACTAAACTGTTATCAAAATTTCTATAGGCAGTCAACAGATTTAATGAAAAGTAACTAAAATGATCCTAAAAGGATGAAATTACAAAAATCAAAGGATTTATTTAATACTTTACGTATATATATTCTATTCGGCCACGAAATTAACAAAATGAGAATGATCTTTTAATCCCTAAGACCACTTTTAAATCTCAAATACATGGGCGTGTCGCCAGACTCGCCACCGCATTTCTATTTCATAAAAGGAACCCAAATACATAAAACGAACGACTCACCGTCGAGTGGTCGACACAAAACACAGAATACAATCCTCCGGCCGCGTTAATTTAGCTTGATACAGCGGGGTTCTCCCATGATTTATGAACACACCGAGCGCAACCAGCTAGCCACAGAATTAGCCCCCGAGTTCACCTCTGACCCGGAAGATGTCAAGATGGAATAGTCCATTTTTAGTAGGGGGATACAGAAATCGACCGGTTTTTGTATTGCGTTTTTAATGATCGTTTTCATCGTAACTATAATTATTTTTATGTTAAATGTACATTAACAAGCATGAGCAATGTTAGGATGTAGGTGACTGGCCGGGGCGCGGCGGGGCCGGGGCCCCTGCTGATTGGGAGCCCCAGGCAACGGCATCATTTGCCTACATGGTAGATCCGCGTCTGTTCTCCCCTCTGCCCCCCCTCCCTCCTCTCTGCTCCCGGTGTACTTGCACCAATGGGGGAAAAAGCAGCTACGAGAGCCAGCGAGAGCTTGTAAATACGTTTTTTCGTTTTTACTGATAGATAAATAATTATTAGCGGTACTGCATTTTAAATAAAAATAGCACAAATCCGCTTATGAATTATAAAAGTTAGTCAAACCACAAAAACACTGACAAATGATTTAGGTCCGCTGTAAGCGGATTAGCGCTTTGGCGCTCTCTAGCGGTCTGTGTCCACCTTTGCTAATTGGACTTGTCTATTTTCACTATGAACATAGCAATCACAAAAATGTCTGAAAAATATTTTAATCTACATTACATGTTTATAACACAGTCAGCTAGGAAGAATCCAACCTGAGACCAGAAATTTAGAAACTGCTTTATTGTCTTAGACAATAATAATAAAAAAATGGCCCAAACATTGGGCAACACTGAAAGGAATTCTTGTCTATTTCTGCTTCTGCTTTTAACAACTTTTAAAGCACTTAAATTAATTTTAAATATTTATATACAGATTTCCTGTAAAATCAAAAAGATAAAGATGTGGGCACTCAGCCTGGGTACAACTGCTACTGGACCCCCAGGGTGTCTTTGGTGAACCTGTAGCCAGGATTTGTGCACTCAGACTGGGTACACTTGCTCGAGGACCCCCAGGGTGTCTTTGGTGAACCTGTAGCTAGGACGCGTCTCATATCCAAGAAAGGGACTGCCTGTCTTGGCCAGGGCTGGGGCTGATTGATCTGTTTAAAAAATAAACACAAAAGAAGAACATTTCTACAGCAGCTATTGTAAATGGTGGTATCATTTTAAGCAATGGGAATGATAATTTTGCACCACAATTTTTAGCTTAACTGGGGGAAAAAAAGAAAAAGAAAAATGAACATGTGACATTTGCTGAAGTTAGTAAAAGTTGTTCAGACTAAGCAACGTGCTGCATTTATACTGTCAATATTATACTTTTGACCACAATTTACCTTTGTCAACGAGAGGAAGACCTCGACCTCCAACGCCACCTCTGAGAAAGGGACTGCCTGTCTTGGCCAGGGCTGACTGATCTGTTTAAAAAATAAACATAAAAGAAGAACATTTCTACCGTAGCTATTGTAATTTAGTATAATTTTAAGCAGTGGGAATGATAATTTTGCACCACAATTTTAGCTGAACTGAAAAAAAGAACATGAAATTTGCTGAAGTCAGTAAATTTACTAATATTTTCTTCCATCTAGAAGAGTTGTTGTTCAAACTCATCCTTTTTACAGTGCTTCATTTATACTGTCAATATTATACTTGATCACAATTTACCTTTGTCCACGAGAGGAAGACCTCAACCTCCAACGTTGCTTCAGAGAAAGGGACTACCTGTCTTGGCCAGGTCTGACTGATCTGTTTAAAGCATGCAACAGCAAAATTGGTACACATCGCATCGTGAGTTAGATGAATTGTTACATCTCTAATTTTGATCATATTTAAATTAAATACCTTTGATCATTAGAAAGAGACTCAGAGGGACTCCTGCTACCATTGCATCCCAAGATTTGAGATTGAGTGCTTGAGGGGATGTCCATCGGGGTTCTTTCTGCATTTTAGAGGGTTTAAACATAAGTGTTAATATGTCAAAAATGTAAATTACTTTACACAAGGTTTCCAAGTACCCCAAGGGGTACGTGTACCCCCATTTGAGAAACAGTGGAATACTAAACTTAAAAATATTTGATACTCAAAGACAAAACGGGTCTCACACAAATACATACCAAACTGAGCATTTGTCGTTTGGACAAATGCATGTAAATGTGCATTTAGTGGTCTCCATTTTTTGTGATACATCTGGGAGTGAAATAAAAACCAAAAATATTTCTAAGCCTAAATGTTTTATAAATAGAAACATTACATTTTAAAATAAGAAGTGAAAACAGTCTATCATTTTTAAACATATTTCAAATTAACCTGTGTCTAATTTTTTCAAAAATGTAAAACTTTTTTTTTTTACAGGGTTACAATAGCCTACTTTCAGATCAAAATGGATGGTTGGGTTAGGTTTGGAGACAACTCACCACTGAAGGCGACTTGGGTTGTGTTCTTCCAAATCTGTGGAAAAGAGCAAGGAGAGGAATGTGAAATCTCAACCTTATTTTAAAAGTTTGTGGATGGAAAGTGTGTCAATATACCATATTCACCAACAGAGACATTGAACATTCTTGTTTAGACAAATGCCCATGAAGCAGGTGTGAAATGTGCTGGGTGACTTTGGGCCTCTGCAGCCACATTCTCCATCAGCAGTTCATGTAACACTAACATCTACTGTATCTTTGTGTGACCACAGCCAATGCTGACAGATATAAGGGGGGGAACAATGTTTTTTTTTTTTTAAAGCACATGATTAAGAAAAAGTCATTGATTGATGGGTAGTATAGGTAAGTTTTATTGTTTAATGTTAAATCTATTTCTGAGACATTTTAGGCTTAGTGGCCTAACAGAGCAGACAAAAACATTAAACTCCAGCTCTTTTTTTCCAGCCACCTCATTTAGCAGACAACAGTCCAATGTTAGCGTGGGACAGCTAGCTAGCTAGCTATCCCGCGCTAACACTGGACTGCTAACCCCTTACACTACATGCATTCCGCTCTGGTCCGACCTCCGCAGCAAATACACACCCATTATATCAATGAGACTGTATACACCGGCTCAGCACGGCGGCTCACCGCTGCCGTGCGGAGCCAGTGTAGCTAGCTAGCTCGGACGGTAGCTTGCAGTCCGAGCTAGTTAGCTCGGACCGCTAGCTAGCTAGCTCGAAAAAATCGGCTCAAATATACAGCTCGAAAATATCAGCACAGCTAGTAAGCCGTTGGTAAATTCTGCTGTTGACTGTATGCCCCAAAATAATCGTTCAAAGTTTGTCACGGGTTTATTAACTAATGTGATTTACAAAACTTTACTTACCGTTGTTGTAGCTGCCAGCCCGCGCAAAGCCTCTGTGACGAAGATAGACGATACATCCACTTCACGCATGCACACACCGTTCTTCTTCTTCTTCTGTGAGGTTTTACGGCAGTTTACAACCTTCCGGTGTATTACCGCCATCTAATGCGCACACCGTTCACCATACAAAAAAAAAAGAAGAAAAAAAAGTTCAGAAAAGACGCCGGGAGAAAATAAAAAGGGTTGAAGAACTCAAACATTAGAATCATAGTTGAGGTTTCAACATTGCATCACTATTCATGAGTCAACACTTTTCCAACGGTTAATTAATCAACATTGATTGGACGTTGGAACAAGGTTATTTTTCAACTAACATATTCCAGCAAAATCTTTTAGTCACGTTTGTGAAAAATAATGTTGATAATACATACAACTCAAAACTGGTTTATATTTCAAAGGTGAATCCATAGTGAGTTAACAACACCATTTCAATTGTTTGGTGTTCAACATTGTTTTGATGTTGAATGAAAGTTTTTACTTAAACTGACGTTATCTCAACCATATTTAAACGTTTGATGTCGGTCGGATGCCAGCTGGGTAAAGAATGATGACAACAGCAACAGTAGAGTTTCCTTAAACAATCAACAATAGACAAACATAAGAGAGAAATACAGGTAGTCCCCGACTTACGAGCACTCTTACTTACGAGGTCCCGGACTTACGAGTATGCATCTCATAAAAAAAAAAAAATTGTTATTATTTTTTTTAAATAAATGAATACATGTACAGTACTGGACAGTCACCAAGCACTTAGCCTATCCTAACAGTTTTTAAAGATGAAGGAATGAGTTGAATTGTCTCCCTTTCACATAAAGGGAGCTAGCTCCCTTTATGGGAATGGAGCCTGCAGGGAGGAGGGAGACAATTCAACTGACTCCTTAACTGTGTTAGGATAGGCTAAGTGCTTGGTGACTGTACAGTACTGTACATTTATCTATTTATAAATAAAAAACAATAAAAAAATAAAAATACTGTATATACAGTACTGTATATTTTTAATAAATAGATAAATGTACAGTACTGTACAGTCACCAAGCACTTAGCCTATCCTAACACAGTTAAGGAGTCAGTTGAATTGTCTCCCTCCTCCCTGCAGGCTCCATTCCCATAAAGGGAGCTAGCTCCCTTTATGTGAAAGGGAGACAATTCAACTCATTCCTTCATCTTTAAAAACTGTGTTAGGATAGGCTAAGTGCTTGGTGACTGTCCAGTACTGTACATGTATTCATTTATATAAAAAAAAAAAAAAAAAAATACTATGTGATCCTACTTACGAATTTTTGACATACGAGCGCCCCCTAGGGACGGAACTCGCTCGTAAGTCGGGGACTATCAAAAACAGGAACATATCTGCATTGGTTTTTGCCAGGATTCCAACAGATTCTTAAAACCATTTAGAGAAGTCAAGGACGAGAGCTTCAAATCTTTTTGTAAGATGTTCCAGGAAACAAGAGCAGAGTAGGAGAAGGCCCTTTTGACAAGTTCAGTCCTCACTGACGGAACACTGCAGGTAATCATGTCCTGAGAGCGCACGCTGT
>JBBPBX010106259.1:0-11466 GCA_038048925.1 Garcialebias charrua
AATTCAATTCAGTTTATTTATATAACGCCAAGTCACAGAATCCATCTCAGGGCACTGAACAGAAACATATATAAAAAGTAAGTCATGACTATTGTATAATATAATGACTATATACGTGCACCCCCACCCGGTACAGATATAGCATTAAGCTAGCGGCGCAAAATACAGAGGCTCTAGCTAAAAAGCTAAAGGCAGCGCTCACGTTGCCTCTTCTCTCAAGCTGAACCCACCCCACACACACATACACACACTCAAAAACTGTCTGTATGAACAGCGCATAACACAAACGTGTCGCGCTAAGCTATCAGTGTGCAAGCTAGGCGCTCTAGCTAACAAGCTAAAGGCGCCGCTTCCCTCATGCTGAACTCCCCCCCACTCAAAAACTGTTGGTACAAGCTGTGCTCAGACACAGTCAATAAAAATTATGGAGATGAGCACCCCACCATGGCAAGTTAACTAGGGGAACACTAAAATGCTTCTCGACTATACATGCACAAAATGTTTACATTAAATAATAAATTACAGTCTCAGTTGTGCAATATACCTTTCATGGGGATGTAGCTCAGTGGTAGAGCGTGTGCTTCGCATGTATGAGGTCCTGCGTTCAATCCCCAGCATCTCCAGCTTCTTGTTGACATTAATGTTTCCTAACTTCCACAGCCTTTGCTGACCTGAACTTCTGCTTACAGAAATGCAGCTTTCTAGCACAAATCCTGACAAGCCAAAGTGAACAGACATGGCAAATAGTTGAAATAATTTTAGCTGCACTTGAATTCATTTATAACTAAACATTGAAAATACATAACCAATATTTATACACAAAATGTTTACGCTAAATAATGAAGTACATTCTCAGCTGGACAACATAGATACAGCATATCTTCTTTATGGGGATGTAGCTCAGTGGTAGAGCGTGTGCTTTGCATGTACAAGGTCCTGGGTTCAATCCCCAGCATCTCCATCATCCTTACATGTTATCATGCAAGTCTTTATAGGGCTGTACAAAAGCTACTATGTGGAGAATATCTCTGCAGCCAACCATTGCGTTCATGAAAGTTATTTTTTTTTTAGGGGGTGGTCTGCATTTATTCAGTGTATTAAATCAAACAAATTTAAAAGGTAACAGAGCATTGTAATACTTGAATTATTTACATAAATTCAATTAAATTCAGTTTATTTATATAATGCCAAGTCACAACAGAAGTCATCTCAGGGCACAGAACAGAAACATTCATATATATAAAAAGTAAGTACCGGTAATGACTATTATACATTGACTATATACCGGGTAGTCATCATACATATATATGACTTTAATTTCTGGATGCCCGGCCCCTGAGCTGCTGGCTTTCAGAGACTGTGGCCCCCTGAGCAGTTTTGTTGAATAGCCCTACTCTAGATTCATTCAAGCTTTATTTAGGCAGGTTAATCCCACTGAACCTCGAGGACTCATGTACAAGACCTGCTTTCAACAAAGAATGATGACAACAGTGGACAATAGTATCTCTTCAAGGGGATGTAGCTCAGTGGTAGAGCGTGTGCTTTGCATGTATGAGGTCCTGGGTTCAATCCCCAGCATCTCCATCACCTTTAAATGTAAGTCTTTATAGGGCTGTATAAAATCTACTGCAGTAGAAAGTCTTATGTACAGTCCTACCAATGATTTCTATAAAATTATTATTTTTGTTTTTGTTGGAGGGGACGTCTGCGTTTGACTTTTGGGTTCTGTTTATTGCATTTATGATTCTATGCAGTAAAACAAACACATTTAAAAGGGAACAGAGCATTGTAATACTTGGTTCATTTACATAAATTCAATAGGCTATATGCCACGGGTAGGTGTGACGTACCTCCGTTAAAATATAGGACACATCCCGCACTTCCGGTTCCGATCCACTGCCGTTGTTGTTAGCGTTAGCTCCTAGTAGCAGACCATGACAACGACCCGAAACGAGAAGCGGCTGCGCGCCACTGGCACTACAAGTGAGTTCCGTTGTGTCCGCCAACCGATGGGTACAGCTGTTCCGAGGGGGGGTTAGGGCGAAAATTTATTGCGGCTATCCATAGGGGGAACGTCGCCATGATTTTATATGGATTTACATGTGTATAGAGTTATTATTGGTGTGTATGCAGATGTTTTATTAACTGTATTTAGACATTTATGTTCGTGTCTTTCCCGCTAACCGGAAGTGCGCGGTCCGGCTCATGAATGCGGAAGTGCCAGAACGGATGTCCGTGGCATATAGTCTATTCAGCTGGTTTTGTCTGGCGGCAGCAAACTGGTTGATCCACTATGAGAAGGAGCTATTTATAAGACTGAGCTGAATACAACACTTCAGACAGGAGTCTTTCGGACCAAAGACGAAACGTTTCTACAAACTTTTTTTTTTGAATGTCCAGAGGACCAGACTTAACTTTTTTAGATCAATTCAATTCAGTTTATTTATATAACGCCAAGTCACAGAATCCATCTCAGGGCACTGAACAGAAACATATATAAAAAGTAAGTCATGACTATTGTATAATATAATGACTATATACGTGCACCCCCACCCGGTACAGATATAGCATTAAGCTAGCGGCGCAAAATACAGGGGCTCTAGCTAAAAAGCTAAAGGCAGCGCTCACGTTGCCTCTTCTCTCAAGCTGAACCCACCCCACACACACATACACACACTCAAAAACTGTCTGTATGAACAGCACATAACACAAACGTGTCGCGCTAAGCTATCAGTGTGCAAGCCAGGCGCTCTAGCTAAAAAGCTAAAGGCGCCTCTTCCCTCATGCTGAACTCCCCCCACTCAAAAACTGTTGGTACAAGCTGCGCTCAGACACAGTCAATAAAAATTATGGAGATGAGCACCCCACCATGGCAAGTTAACTAGGGGAACACTGAAATGCTTCTCGACTATACATGCACAAAATGTTTACATTAAATAATAAATTACAGTCTCATTTGTGCAATATACCTTTCATGGGGATGTAGCTCAGTGGTAGAGCGTGTGCTTCGCATGTATGAGGTCCTGGGTTCAATCCCCAGCATCTCCAGCTTCTTATTGACATTAATGTTTCTAACTTCCACAGCCTTTGCTGACCTGAACTTCTGTTTACAGAAATGCAGCTTTCTAGCACAAATCCTGACAAGCCAAAGTGAACAGACATGGCAAATAGTTGAAATAATTTTAGCTGCACTTGAATTCATTTATAACTAAACATTGAAAATACATAACCAATATTTATACACAAAATGTTTACGCTAAATAATGAAGTACATTCTCAGCTGGACAACATAGATACAGTATATCTTCTTTATGGGGATGTAGCTCAGTGGTAGAGCGTGTGCTTTGCATGTACAAGGTCCTGGGTTCAATCCCCAGCATCTCCATCATCCTTACATGTTATCATGCAAGTCTTTATAGGGCTGTACAAAAGCTACTATGTGGAGAATATCTCTGCAGCCAACCATTGCGTTCATGAAAGTTTTTTTTTTTAGGGGGTGGTCTGCATTTATTCAGTGTATTAAATCAAACAAATTTAAAAGGTAACAGAGCATTGTAATACTTGAATTATTTACATAAATTCAATTAAATTCAGTTTATTTATATAATGCCAAGTCACAACAGAAGTCATCTCAGGGCACAGAACAGAAACATTCATATATATAAAAAGTAAGTACCGGTAATGACTATTATACATTGACTATATACCGGGTAGTCATCATACATATATATGACTTTAATTTCTGGATGCCCGGCCCCTGAGCTGCTGGCTTTCAGAGACTGTGGCCCCCTGAGCAGTTTTGTTGAATAGCCCTACTCTAGATTCATTCAAGCTTTATTTAGGCAGGTTAATCCCACTGAACCTCGAGGACTCATGTACAAGACCTGCTTTCAACAAAGAATGATGACAACAGTGGACAATAGTATCTCTTCAAGGGGATGTAGCTCAGTGGTAGAGCGTGTGCTTTGCATGTATGAGGTCCTGGGTTCAATCCCCAGCATCTCCATCACCTTTAAATGTAAGTCTTTATAGGGCTGTATAAAATCTACTGCAGTAGAAAGTCTTATGTACAGTCCTACCAATGATTTCTATAAAATTATTATTTTTGTTTTTGTTGGAGGGGACGTCTGCGTTTGACTTTTGGGTTCTGTTTATTGCATTTATGATTCTATGCAGTAAAACAAACACATTTAAAAGGGAACAGAGCATTGTAATACTTGGTTCATTTACATAAATTCAATAGGCTATATGCCACGGGTAGGTGTGACGTACCTCCGTTAAAATATAGGACACATCCCGCACTTCCGGTTCCGATCCACTGCCGTTGTTGTTAGCGTTAGCTCCTAGTAGCAGACCATGACAACGACCCGAAACGAGAAGCGGCTGCGCGCCACTGGCACTACAAGTGAGTTCCGTTGTGTCCGCCAACCGATGGGTACAGCTGTTCCGAGGGGGGGTTAGGGCGAAAATTTATTGCGGCTATCCATAGGAGGAACGTCGCCATGATTTTATATGGATTTACATGTGTATAGAGTTATTATTGGTGTGTATGCAGATGTTTTATTAACTGTATTTAGACATTTATGTTCGTGTCTTTCCCGCTAACCGGAAGTGCGCGGTCCGGCTCATGAATGCGGAAGTGCCAGAACGGATGTCCGTGGCATATAGTCTATTCAGCTGGTTTTGTCTGGCGGCAGCAAACTGGTTGATCCACTATGAGAAGGAGCTATTTATAAGACTGAGCTGAATACAACACTTCAGACAGGAGTCTTTCGGACCAAAGACGAAACGTTTCTACAAACTTTTTTTTTTGAATGTCCAGAGGACCAGACTTAACTTTTTTAGATCAATTCAATTCAGTTTATTTATATAACGCCAAGTCACAGAATCCATCTCAGGGCACTGAACAGAAACATATATAAAAAGTAAGTCATGACTATTGTATAATATAATGACTATATACGTGCACCCCCACCCGGTACAGATATAGCATTAAGCTAGCGGCGCAAAATACAGGGGCTCTAGCTAAAAAGCTAAAGGCAGCGCTCACGTTGCCTCTTCTCTCAAGCTGAACCCACCCCACACACACATACACACACTCAAAAACTGTCTGTATGAACAGCACATAACACAAACGTGTCGCGCTAAGCTATCAGTGTGCAAGCCAGGCGCTCTAGCTAAAAAGCTAAAGGCGCCTCTTCCCTCATGCTGAACTCCCCCCACTCAAAAACTGTTGGTACAAGCTGCGCTCAGACACAGTCAATAAAAATTATGGAGATGAGCACCCCACCATGGCAAGTTAACTAGGGGAACACTGAAATGCTTCTCGACTATACATGCACAAAATGTTTACATTAAATAATAAATTACAGTCTCATTTGTGCAATATACCTTTCATGGGGATGTAGCTCAGTGGTAGAGCGTGTGCTTCGCATGTATGAGGTCCTGGGTTCAATCCCCAGCATCTCCAGCTTCTTATTGACATTAATGTTTCTAACTTCCACAGCCTTTGCTGACCTGAACTTCTGTTTACAGAAATGCAGCTTTCTAGCACAAATCCTGACAAGCCAAAGTGAACAGACATGGCAAATAGTTGAAATAATTTTAGCTGCACTTGAATTCATTTATAACTAAACATTGAAAATACATAACCAATATTTATACACAAAATGTTTACGCTAAATAATGAAGTACATTCTCAGCTGGACAACATAGATACAGTATATCTTCTTTATGGGGATGTAGCTCAGTGGTAGAGCGTGTGCTTTGCATGTACAAGGTCCTGGGTTCAATCCCCAGCATCTCCATCATCCTTACATGTTATCATGCAAGTCTTTATAGGGCTGTACAAAAGCTACTATGTGGAGAATATCTCTGCAGCCAACCATTGCGTTCATGAAAGTTATTTTTTTAGGGGGTGGTCTGCATTTATTCAGTGTATTAAATCAAACAAATTTAAAAGGTAACAGAGCATTGTAATACTTGAATTATTTACATAAATTCAATTAAATTCAGTTTATTTATATAATGCCAAGTCACAACAGAAGTCATCTCAGGGCACAGAACAGAAACATTCATATATATAAAAAGTAAGTACCGGTAATGACTATTATACATTGACTATATACCGGGTAGTCATCATACATATATATGACTTTAATTTCTGGATGCCCGGCCCCTGAGCTGCTGGCTTTCAGAGACTGTGGCCCCCTGAGCAGTTTTGTTGAATAGCCCTACTCTAGATTCATTCAAGCTTTATTTAGGCAGGTTAATCCCACTGAACCTCGAGGACTCATGTACAAGACCTGCTTTCAACAAAGAATGATGACAACAGTGGACAATAGTATCTCTTCAAGGGGATGTAGCTCAGTGGTAGAGCGTGTGCTTTGCATGTATGAGGTCCTGGGTTCAATCCCCAGCATCTCCATCACCTTTAAATGTAAGTCTTTATAGGGCTGTATAAAATCTACTGCAGTAGAAAGTCTTATGTACAGTCCTACCAATGATTTCTATAAAATTATTATTTTTGTTTTTGTTGGAGGGGACGTCTGCGTTTGACTTTTGGGTTCTGTTTATTGCATTTATGATTCTATGCAGTAAAACAAACACATTTAAAAGGGAACAGAGCATTGTAATACTTGGTTCATTTACATAAATTCAATAGGCTATATGCCACGGGTAGGTGTGACGTACCTCCGTTAAAATATAGGACACATCCCGCACTTCCGGTTCCGATCCACTGCCGTTGTTGTTAGCGTTAGCTCCTAGTAGCAGACCATGACAACGACCCGAAACGAGAAGCGGCTGCGCGCCACTGGCACTACAAGTGAGTTCCGTTGTGTCCGCCAACCGATGGGTACAGCTGTTCCGAGGGGGGGTTAGGGCGAAAATTTATTGCGGCTATCCATAGGGGGAACGTCGCCATGATTTTATATGGATTTACATGTGTATAGAGTTATTATTGGTGTGTATGCAGATGTTTTATTAACTGTATTTAGACATTTATGTTCGTGTCTTTCCCGCTAACCGGAAGTGCGCGGTCCGGCTCATGAATGCGGAAGTGCCAGAACGGATGTCCGTGGCATATAGTCTATTCAGCTGGTTTTGTCTGGCGGCAGCAAACTGGTTGATCCACTATGAGAAGGAGCTATTTATAAGACTGAGCTGAATACAACACTTCAGACAGGAGTCTTTCGGACCAAAGACGAAACGTTTCTACAAACTTTTTTTTTTGAATGTCCAGAGGACCAGACTTAACTTTTTTAGATCAATTCAATTCAGTTTATTTATATAACGCCAAGTCACAGAATCCATCTCAGGGCACTGAACAGAAACATATATAAAAAGTAAGTCATGACTATTGTATAATATAATGACTATATACGTGCACCCCCACCCGGTACAGATATAGCATTAAGCTAGCAGCGCAAAATACAGGGGCTCTAGCTAAAAAGCTAAAGGCAGCGCTCACGTTGCCTCTTCTCTCAAGCTGAACCCACCCCACACACACATACACACACTCAAAAACTGTCTGTATGAACAGCACATAACACAAACGTGTCGCGCTAAGCTATCAGTGTGCAAGCCAGGCGCTCTAGCTAAAAAGCTAAAGGCGCCTCTTCCCTCATGCTGAACTCCCCCCACTCAAAAACTGTTGGTACAAGCTGCGCTCAGACACAGTCAATAAAAATTATGGAGATGAGCACCCCACCATGGCAAGTTAACTAGGGGAACACTGAAATGCTTCTCGACTATACATGCACAAAATGTTTACATTAAATAATAAATTACAGTCTCATTTGTGCAATATACCTTTCATGGGGATGTAGCTCAGTGGTAGAGCGTGTGCTTCGCATGTATGAGGTCCTGGGTTCAATCCCCAGCATCTCCAGCTTCTTATTGACATTAATGTTTCTAACTTCCACAGCCTTTGCTGACCTGAACTTCTGTTTACAGAAATGCAGCTTTCTAGCACAAATCCTGACAAGCCAAAGTGAACAGACATGGCAAATAGTTGAAATAATTATAGCTGCACTTGAATTCATTTATAACTAAACATTGAAAATACATAACCAATATTTATACACAAAATGTTTACGCTAAATAATGAAGTACATTCTCAGCTGGACAACATAGATACAGTATATCTTCTTTATGGGGATGTAGCTCAGTGGTAGAGCGTGTGCTTTGCATGTACAAGGTCCTGGGTTCAATCCCCAGCATCTCCATCATCCTTACATGTTATCATGCAAGTCTTTATAGGGCTGTACAAAAGCTACTATGTGGAAAATATCTCTGCAGCCAACCATTGCGTTCATGAAAGTTATTTTTTAGGGGGTGGTCTGCATTTATTCAGTGTATTAAATCAAACAAATTTAAAAGGTAACAGAGCATTGTAATACTTGAATTATTTACATAAATTCAATTAAATTCAGTTTATTTATATAATGCCAAGTCACAACAGAAGTCATCTCAGGGCACAGAACAGAAACATTCATATATATAAAAAGTAAGTACCGGTAATGACTATTATACATTGACTATATACCGGGTAGTCATCATACATATATATGACTTTAATTTCTGGATGCCCGGCCCCTGAGCTGCTGGCTTTCAGAGACTGTGGCCCCCTGAGCAGTTTTGTTGAATAGCCCTACTCTAGATTCATTCAAGCTTTATTTAGGCAGGTTAATCCCACTGAACCTCGAGGACTCATGTACAAGACCTGCTTTCAACAAAGAATGATGACAACAGTGGACAATACTATCTCTTCAAGGGGATGTAGCTCGTGTGCTTTGCATGTATGAGGTCCTGGGTTCAATCCCCAGCATCTCCATCACCTTTAAATGTAAGTCTTTATAGGGCTGTATAAAATCTACTGCAGTAGAAAGTCTTATGTACAGTCCTACCAATGATTTCTATAAAATTATTATTTTTGTTTTTGTTGGAGGGGACGTCTGCGTTTGACTTTTGGGTTCTGTTTATTGCATTTATGATTCTATGCAGTAAAACAAACACATTTAAAAGGGAACAGAGCATTGTAATACTTGGTTCATTTACATAAATTCAATAGGCTATATGCCACGGGTAGGTGTGACGTACCTCCGTTAAAATATAGGACACATCCCGCACTTCCGGTTCCGATCCACTGCCGTTGTTGTTAGCGTTAGCTCCTAGTAGCAGACCATGACAACGACCCGAAACGAGAAGCGGCTGCGCGCCACTGGCACTACAAGTGAGTTCCGTTGTGTCCGCCAACCGATGGGTACAGCTGTTCCGAGGGGGGGTTAGGGCGAAAATTTATTGCGGCTATCCATAGGAGGAACGTCGCCATGATTTTATATGGATTTACATGTGTATAGAGTTATTATTGGTGTGTATGCAGATGTTTTATTAACTGTATTTAGACATTTATGTTCGTGTCTTTCCCGCTAACCGGAAGTGCGCGGTCCGGCTCATGAATGCGGAAGTGCCAGAACGGATGTCCGTGGCATATAGTCTATTCAGCTGGTTTTGTCTGGCGGCAGCAAACTGGTTGATCCACTATGAGAAGGAGCTATTTATAAGACTGAGCTGAATACAACACTTCAGACAGGAGTCTTTCGGACCAAAGACGAAACGTTTCTACAAACTTTTTTTTTTGAATGTCCAGAGGACCAGACTTAACTTTTTTAGATCAATTCAATTCAGTTTATTTATATAACGCCAAGTCACAGAATCCATCTCAGGGCACTGAACAGAAACATATATAAAAAGTAAGTCATGACTATTGTATAATATAATGACTATATACGTGCACCCCCACCCGGTACAGATATAGCATTAAGCTAGCGGCGCAAAATACAGGGGCTCTAGCTAAAAAGCTAAAGGCAGCGCTCACGTTGCCTCTTCTCTCAAGCTGAACCCACCCCACACACACATACACACACTCAAAAACTGTCTGTATGAACAGCACATAACACAAACGTGTCGCGCTAAGCTATCAGTGTGCAAGCCAGGCGCTCTAGCTAAAAAGCTAAAGGCGCCTCTTCCCTCATGCTGAACTCCCCCCACTCAAAAACTGTTGGTACAAGCTGCGCTCAGACACAGTCAATAAAAATTATGGAGATGAGCACCCCACCATGGCAAGTTAACTAGGGGAACACTGAAATGCTTCTCGACTATACATGCACAAAATGTTTACATTAAATAATAAATTACAGTCTCATTTGTGCAATATACCTTTCATGGGGATGTAGCTCAGTGGTAGAGCGTGTGCTTCGCATGTATGAGGTCCTGGGTTCAATCCCCAGCATCTCCAGCTTCTTATTGACATTAATGTTTCTAACTTCCACAGCCTTTGCTGACCTGAACTTCTGTTTACAGAAATGCAGCTTTCTAGCACAAATCCTGACAAGCCAAAGTGAACAGACATGGCAAATAGTTGAAATAATTTTAGCTGCACTTGAATTCATTTATAACTAAACATTGAAAATACATAACCAATATTTATACACAAAATGTTTACGCTAAATAATGAAGTACATTCTCAGCTGGACAACATAGATACAGTATATCTTCTTTATGGGGATGTAGCTCAGTGGTAGAGCGTGTGCTTTGCATGTACAAGGTCCTGGGTTCAATCCCCAGCATCTCCATCATCCTTACATGTTATCATGCAAGTCTTTATAGGGCTGTACAAAAGCTACTATGTGGAGAATATCTCTGCAGCCAACCATTGCGTTCATGAAAGTTATTTTTTAGGGGGTGGTCTGCATTTATTCAGTGTATTAAATCAAACAAATTTAAAAGGTAACAGAGCATTGTAATACTTGAATTATTTACATAAATTCAATTAAATTCAGTTTATTTATATAATGCCAAGTCACAACAGAAGTCATCTCAGGGCACAGAACAGAAACATTCATATATATAAAAAGTAAGTACCGGTAATGACTATTATACATTGACTATATACCGGGTAGTCATCATACATATATATGACTTTAATTTCTGGATGCCCGGCCCCTGAGCTGCTGGCTTTCAGAGACTGTGGCCCCCTGAGCAGTTTTGTTGAATAGCCCTACTCTAGATTCATTCAAGCTTTATTTAGGCAGGTTAATCCCACTGAACCTCGAGGACTCATGTACAAGACCTGCTTTCAACAAAGAATGATGACAACAGTGGACAATAGTATCTCTTCAAGGGGATGTAGCTCAGTGGTAGAGCGTGTGCTTTGCATGTATGAGGTCCTGGGTTCAATCCCCAGCATCTCCATCACCTTTAAATGTAAGTCTTTATAGGGCTGTATAAAATCTACTGCAGTAGAAAGTCTTATGTACAGTCCTACCAATGATTTCTATAAAATTATTATTTTTGTTTTTGTTGGAGGGGACGTCTGCGTTTGACTTTTGGGTTCTGTTTATTGCATTTATGATTCTATGCAGTAAAACAAACACATTTAAAAGGGAACAGAGCATTGTAATA
>JBBPBX010106261.1:0-11466 GCA_038048925.1 Garcialebias charrua
TAAACACAATAACTGACTGTAGAACATCTGAGGAGTTTATGTACATCAGTTTAAAAGCCGAAACAGCAGACTTATCAACTCCTCTGGCTTTCGGTCAGTCCGGTAGGATCTTGCTGCCGTTAGCCTCAGACCAAGTTTATACTAAAGGGTTTTCCTGCAGAAAACAAACAGACTGCAGTATTGGTGTGGACCACAGGCTACTGTCAGTTTCAGACTACAGTATAGTTCTTTAGCTGCAGACCCAAACTATAATTTGGATGATCAGGAGTTTGTGACTGTAGTTACATGTTTAGGTCTGTTTTCTGTTAACTGTAGTATGTTTTTTTTCCCTGCAGTTTGTTGTCTCTAACGTTTCTTGTGCTATTGGTATGTTTTATTTTTGCAGGCTTCTTTTAGCTTTCAGTGTCCATCTGGTGATGAGGTACAGCATCCAGCATGCAGCTCTGAACTGCATCAAACCTTGTGCTTTACCTTCACTCAGCGACACCACTGCCCCATCAGTGCAGCTCTGAACTGCATCAAACCTTGTGCTTTACCTTCACTCAGCGACACCACTGCCCCATCAGTCCACCCTAAAACTCATCAGATTTAAGTTTCCACAAGGTTACAGCCTTTGTGAACTGACGTACATTGACTTTGGTTAACATTAGCCAGCTAGATGATCTCATCTTATTGGTCCTCAAAAGGAGAAGAGAATACCAAACCAAATAAACATTCATACTGTAACGCATGTTCACAAGAGTGAGCAACAAACAGGACTTGTTTTGTTGTAGTGGACTCTCTTCTGGACACACAGGGAGTTTCTCTGTGTACCCTTTGGTCTATATTCCTACCTACACCTATGGTTACAAACTCTGAGTTGTGACGGAAAGAACAAGGTTGCAGATACAAGCCATCAAATTTTTTTCCTGCAGTGTAGCGGGACTCTCCCTTAGAGATGGTTAGTTATCCAAGAAAATATTGTAGGAGCCACTGCTTCTCCACATCCAGAGGTGACCGTTGAGGTGGTTTGACAGCCAGGACTTTTAAAGACAATGATGTAATCTGTAGTGAGAAAAAGAGCAGGTGAGAGAGAGCCTGGAGAAATGGAGAGCATGTGAAGGAGTGCCTCAAAAGGTGAAGAGCAAGTGGAAGCGACTCTGGAGAGGTGGGAAACAAGAATATCTGGAGAGGTGGGAAATAATTGGAATTTACTCTGAAGATGTGGAAAACAATTAGAACACACTCTGGAGAGGTAGGAAATAGTTAGAAGAGTCTCTGAGATGTGGGAAACAGCTGGAAGAGACTGGAGAGGTAGAAAACTGTATGAAGTCTCTGAAGATGTGGAAAACAGAAGAGACTAAAGAGGTGGGAAACTGCTGAAAGAGTCTCTGGAGAGATGGGAAACTGTTATAACAGACTCTGGAGAGGTGGGAAACAGAAGAGACTGGAGAGGTGGGAAACCTTAGAAGAAACTGGAGAGGTGGTAAACCGTAAGAGTAGTCTCTTGGAGAGGTAGAAAACAGTTAGAAGAGACTCTGGAGAGATGGGAAACAGTTATAACAGACTCTGGAGAGGTGGGAAACAGAAGAGACTGGAGAGGTGGGAAACAGTTATAACAGACTCTGGAGAGGTGGGAAACAGTTATAACAGACTCTGGAGAGATGGGAAACAGTTATAACAGACTCTGGAGAGGTGGGAAACAGTTATAACAGACTCTGGAGAGGTGGGAAACAGTTATAACAGACTCTGGAGAGGTGGGAAACAGTTATAACAGACTCTGGAGAGGTGGGAAACAGTTATAACAGACTCTGGAGAGGTGGGAAACAGTTATAACAGACTCTGGAGAGGTGGGAAACAGAAGAGACTTTGGAGAGGTGGGAACTAGTTAGAAGAGTCTGGAAATATGGGAAACATTTGAAGAGACTCTGGAGAGATGGTAAACCGTTAGAAGAGACTATGGAAAGGTGGGAAACAGTTGGAAACCGGTCTCTCTTGTAAATGAGTCCTGCAGGCTCAATCAGACTAACCTGTATTAAAAAAGTATTGGCTGGAAGAGACACTGGAGAGGTGGGAAACAGTTAGAAGAGTCCCCGGAGATATGGGAAACAGTTGGAAAAGACTCTGTAAAGGTGGGAAGAGATTCTTCATAGGGGGATATACTATTTAGAATGCAAATAAATGAAAATGTGTGGAAATTAGACAAAATCAGCATTTAAGAATGAATTTTGTTGCATTGTTGGATCAACAAAATTACAGCAGATTAATTTTAATCCTGTTGAGTTTTTACTAAAAGCAGTGTTAAAGTGTGACTGGAACCCTTTCAGTTTGAGTGAGTAAACGGTCACCTGTCTGAGACTGTGGGAAGCTCAAATCACACTCATACACTGACAGGATGAGGACAGACCGTATGATGAATGAATGCTTTTCATGCACAACATTCAACAATAACCAGACCTCACTTCCTTCATTTACCGTATGCTATGCAACTCACTCAGCTGCCATCACAAAACTCATTCTCCCACTGCCACACGACCTCTGCCTGTGTGACCTCACTTTCTGCCCTAAAATGTTTTTGAACTCATTTTTGTTTCATAAATGTGGAGTTTTCTAATATGAACCTTCAGCCAACTTGTATCTCTGCTCAAAAAGCATCCCAAACAAACGTCAGTTTTAATTCTTATTGAGTGTAAAGTTTTTATTTGTTAGATGTCTAAAAGCTAACATACGAACACAGAGATAATTAAATACGTATGGTTCATATTATTCTTCTTCTTTATGGAACAGAGCCAAAACTTGTATGCACCATGCAGGCGGTGAAGACCTCACGTCTTTCCTCTTGTTGGCTCCTTCTATAAAGCTTTNGATGGCTGGCTGGAGTCCTGTTTGGGTTTCTTCTCTGCTTTCAGGAAGGCCCAGTTAGGATATCCACATTTCTCTAGAGCCTGTTTTGTGTGTGATTTCTCCTTCTGTCTGGCTCCTGAGTTAGTGGGGACGCTGTCTGCTCTGTGATACAGAGTCCTGATGACTCCTAACTTGTGCTCCAGAGGGTGATGGGAGTCAAACTGTAAATACTGGTCTGTGTGTGTGGGTTTGCGGTACACCTCAGTTTGCAAATTTCCTCTATCAGAAACTGAGACCTCACAGTCCAAGAAAGCCAACCTGCCATTTTTTACATCTTCTCGTGTGAACTTGATATATTTATCCACAGAGTTGATGTGATCAGTGAAATGTTGGACTTCCTGAGATTTAATTTTAACCCAGGTGTCGTCAACATACCTGAACCAATGACTTGGTGGTCTCCCTGAAAAGGACGTCAAGGCTCTCTTTTCTACCTCCTCCATGTACAGGTTGGCAACAATAGGAGAAACTGGAGACCCCATAGCACACCCATGTTTCTGCCTATAATATTGCTCCCCATATGTGAAGTAGGTTGACTGCAGGCACAGTTTCAAGAGTTGACACAGTTGCTCTGTGGAAAGTGTGGTCCTGCTGTTCAGAGTGGTGTCTGATTTTAACCTTAAACAGACCACCTCTACTGCCTCATCAACAGGAATGCACGTAAAGAGTGATGTGACATCAAAAGAGACCATTGTTTCATCAGTCTCCATGATGACATCCCTCACCTTATCCACAAAGTCCATGGTGTTCTGTATGTGGTGTTCTGAGCTGCCAACTAAAGGGATGAGTACAGATGCCAGATATTTGGAAACATTGTAAGTGACCGAGTTAATCATGCTAACAATTGGTCTTAAAGGTACACCTTGTTTGTGAATTTTAGGTAAACCATACAGACTAGGCGTGGCCTCCCCTGGGTACAGTCTGTGGTACAGAATACGGTCAATAGACTTGTCCTGCTCCAAATTTTCAGGCAGTCTATCAACTTCTTCTTGTAACCATTTCCTGGATCTCTTTTCAGCGGTTCACAAGTGGTTAAGTCACTAAAGAGTATCATAACTTTATCATGATAGTCTTTCTGGTTCAAAATCACTGTGCACCTTCCTTTATCTGCTGGGAGGATGACAATGTTTTTGTCTTTGCTAAGAGTGGTGAGTGCATCCCTCTCTTCTCTACTGATGTTGGAAGGTGGTGGTTTGGCATTACTGAGACAGGCTGAAACTTTGACTCTGAGTTGTTCTGCTTCAAACTCTTTAATTTTGTTGTTACGGATGGCTGACTCAGTGGCTGTGATCATCTCTACCAGCGGAATTCTACTTGGTGCCACTGCAAAGTTTAGCCCCCTGGCAAGAATCTCTGTCTCCGGCTGGGTGAGCTGTCGGTCAGATAAATTCTTCACCCACTTTTCTGTCTCCCTGACATGTGTATCGGAGTGTTGTCTTACAATGAATGTGTTGTTATTGGAATTGTGATGGTTTTGACAAGTTATCAGTAAGTTAAATTTGTTTTGTTGTCGAGTTTTGGACTTGACATGCTGTGCTAAGCGTGCCTGATCTGTACAGTCCATCACTTGCTGAAGTGTGGTCTGATCTAGACACATTGTTAGTTTCAGTTTAATGTGCTCTTCTTTGGCCTTCAAGGCCTCAATAGTGAAATTAGTCTGTCTCACCCGTTCATTCAGCAGCTGCGTCTGTGCTTTCTAAAGAAAAGATTTCAGAGACCCCCTCATAACCCTCAAGTTTATTAAATAATTTTCTTCAGTTTGTCTCTATAATGCAATGGAAATATTTGTGTATAAATACTTAAGACCTGTTCTTTAATAATGCTAATACAATTTTTATACTTTTAAACATGATATTTGTCATTCAAGACACAATTAATTAACTTTTTATTTATTTATTTTACTTCCAAAAATTACAGTTTTGAGAAAATAAGCACCGGCCTGGCTGCAGACCCCTGTGGGTCCCGGGACCCCAACTTTAGAACTGCTGCTTTAGACAGACATAGTAATAATATTTGCATTTCAGTGTCTTTTTAGGGAAAAAAAACAAACAAAAAACAAACAAAAAAAAACGTTTTTAAATTTTGGTTTTATTATAATATTATGAAACTGTTATTTTGGAGCCAGGCAATATTCTCCCATGCTTTCTGCCAAACACTGCAAGAACATATAGAGTTAATTCTTCTCATCCTTCTTCCATCATGAGCCTCATTCCTCCCACTTCAGTAAACTCAATTTAATGTCATTTTTTCTGCACTCCGACACAAAACGTGAGTCAGCCTCAGACCCGAAGTCAAACTCAAAAAATCTTTAAACTTGTTTTAAAATCACTAAATGGTCCAAACAGTCGATTCTGTGGCAACAAACAGGCAAAATTCCACAAAATCAGGAGGGAAGATGCAAAAATTTAAAAATGTTTCCACTGTAATTATGTTTGCAAACCATTCCACATTTTAGTGTATTTGATCTAAAGTCTTAGAAAAATGAGTAATACTGTTGATCAACCGATATGCAACATGAGGATGAACTGTGAACAGGACCGCAAGATTTAACTTTAAATGTTTTCTATCACGTGGAGGACATAAACCGAGATGCTGAGGATTAAATGTTAATAATTTTTATCAATAATCTACACAAGCTACAGCTGTTACGACTCATGACATGTTGATTTGTTTGTATTTTTTTCAGGATGGATGCTGATGGAAAACCTCACCTGGTCGTTGTTGAACCTGGTTCCAGATGTTCGCACCCGAGCTGCCGCTCCTCCGTGCATCAGGAGGCTCTGCAATGTTTTATTACACGCACTTTAACTTTTGCACACAGTCTTAGGCAAAGTCCAGTCTGAGGAGGTCAATCACAGACGTTTATGGCGGTTATGTTTGCTCCCATTAAGAGATGAGTTTAAATCCTGTTTACAGCTCTGGATGTTGGTTTGAGGTATTGTTTATCCTGCAGATCACACAATCCTTTTTCTTGTTTCATTTGGACAAGCTCAAGTCATCTGACGTTTCATTTGTATGGTTTAACGTTATCTTTGTAAAGTTAAAAAAGTAGTTACAAATTTGATTAGTTTATTCGTCCTCAGCTGCAGTTTATGGCCTCGTTTTCTCAGATTTATCCTTTAACATCTTGTTCAGTGGTTTAAAAAATGACCTCAAACCAACAAAATCAAAGATCTTTTTCTCCACTCAGAATAAAAATTATCTGACGTGCACAAAACTGGCACAATTTTTCTTTCTCATATCGATATGTAATTAATGTCTTCTTAAAATAAACATTCGTAAGCAACATTTGAGAGCAGCGCCCGTCTACCCCGGTTATCAGTTCCCTATACGGAAACAGCCGAAGTGACTGAAAACAGGTCAACAACGGGCTCTGTGTAATTTGTTTCAATAAAACGGCAGAAGTTGATCGAAGTGCTTCACAATTATGTTAAATAAAAGTATAGAACAAATCCAGGACAGTGGCCTTTCTGGACAGAGTTTGCATGTTCTCTCCGTGCATGCGTGGGTTTTCTCCGGGTACTCCGGTTTCCTCCCACAGTCCAAAAACATGCATGTTAGACTGATTGGTAACTCTACCCTGTCCCAAGGTGAGAGAGTGATTGGTTGTTTGTCTCATTTGTCTCTATGTGTTCCTGTGGTGGACTGGAGACCTGTCCAGGGTGTCCCCCGCCTCTCGCACATTGATGGCTCTTCTGTCATATGGGCACAAGTGACCCCTGCAACCTGAAAAGTAAGAAATGAGTAAATATAATGGATGGATGAAAAAAATAAGAACAAGAAAACAAAAGAAATCTTGTGCCATTAAGGAAATCCAATCATTTGGGTTTCCACCCAGCACCAGACTCACCTCACCACCGGATGAAGAGCATCTCAGCGTGACCTCAGCAGAAGTAAGGCGTACTTTCAAGAGGATCAACCCTCACAAAGCAACCTGCCCAGATAACAACCCCCAGGAAAGAGTTGAAAAAATGTGCCGATCAGCTCTGTGAGGTGCTGGTTGACATCTTTAACACCTCACTAATCCTGGAGACAGTTCCCATCTGCCTGAAGACCACCACCATCATCCCAGTCCCAAAAACCTCTACAATGACTGACTGAATGACTATCGGCCAGTGGCCCTCACCTCGATAGTTGCTAAATGCTTAGAAAAAACTTGTCATGAACCACATCAAAACAACCATCAACCTGAACGAGGACCCTCATCAGTACGCATACCGTGAGAACCGATCAACAGAGGATGCCATCTCCTCTGTGGTCCACACTGCACTCAGACCGGATACCAGTATCACCTGGGTGGGCAAATTCTAGTAGAGTTTTTTTTAAATACCTTTACATTCCTAGTTTGCAGTATGTCTCGATGTGATAGACCTCTTCAGACACCAATGCACATCTTTTTTATAACCTACCTGTGGAGAAAATGGTTACCCTGTATACAGTTTCCTTACTTACCTTCAGAAGATATGTCTTTTATGGCTGTGACAGTCCTCATCAAACATCTCTGTAATCTAAGTGTGTAAATGTTTTTTTTATTTTTTTAACCTTTTTAGAAGGCTGGAATAACAATCCCACTGCAGGGCATTTCCAGGGCATTTTCCGCCGTCTGATGGTCCATTGTGGTGTCTCACCAAGTATAGGTCTGGCAACGTGGCAGCACAATATTAGACTGTCCCTATCAGCTGCAGACATGCACTCTGCTTTAATGGCAGTGGAATGAAAATGTTACATTTTCACTGAGTACCAGATTTCTGTAAATGGCCTTTAAGTCAGTTTTGTTGTATGGCATTAAATCTTAAAGGAGTTTAAAATTTTGGGAACTACTAATAAGGCACACATTAAAGAAGCTCTAAAAATGACCATTGTTCATACTGACAAGCCAACTCTTCAGGTTACTGCATGTTTCTTCTGTGCCTCTAGCTGAGGCATTTTTGTAGTGATTGCATAAAAATAACGTTCACCACAATTAGTCAAGTCAAAGTCAACTTTATTGTCAGAACTGCAATATGTACAGGACATACACAGGATTGAAATTGCGTTTCTCTCAGTCCCTTGGTGCAACAGTAACCATTTAAACATTAACATTTTGGTTAAGAGCTTTTTTAAGGGAAAACGAGTTAGACTATGCGACAGAATTTTGTTTATTACTTGCATGACATTGGTTGTAGAAGGACACAAATACACTAAAGAATTTCAACAGTTATCCAGAAAAGCAATATGTTTGATTATTTATTAATTTATTCTGCTTTTATCTTTTTCCTGAACAACCGACAGCAAAGCCACCTACAGACCAGGACTACACCCCAGATGAAGGTTCCAGTTATGGCCAGCAAAATGGTGGCCACATCTAGACTGTAGTAGGTATACCAAGGGAGGCTGAAACCTGCAGACTTCAGGTGGGCAGCGCCTTTGTGCCTGATGACGTATTCGATCCAGAAGATTGCGGTGTCCAAGGGAGACATTGGTCGGTCACGGTGTAGCTGAGATAGGAGCTTTGTGTTCCTGTGATAAGATGGATTCTCTATAAGGTCCTTTAGAGCCTCCAGGAAGTTCTCTTTGGTCAGTGATCGGACCTCCACTACCCGAGCTGCACCACGGACCTTCAGTCTTAGTACATTGTCAAACTGGTCAAAAAGGAGGGGCATACCCAAAACAGGAACACCGTGATAGATGGCCTCGTACATCCCATTGGTCCCTCCATGGGCTACAAAAACACGGGTCTTGGGGTGTCCCAGGAGGTCATTCTGGGGCAGCCACTTCACCAGAAGAGTATTATTACCCAGAGAGGAAGGCTTTTCACCGTCAAACCTCCAAATCACCTTTTGAGGGAGCTGTGCAAAAGCAGCAGCAATAGCTTCAGTGATCTTAGGTGGTAGAGTTGACACCAGCGTTCCAAGAGACATGACGATCACCCCGTGTTCCCCAGAGCTCTGCACAAATGCCTCCAACTCTGCAGTGAGGGGTTTGGCCTCTTTGCACTGGGACCCTCCAATGTAGACCATGTTGGGCATAGTGGGCCGAGGGAACTCAAAGACAAAATCTGCCCTGAACAACCAGATATCAGCTGAAAGCTGCAAAGAGAGCAAGTCAGTCCCAGGAGGGAAGTGACGCTGAAACACATCAGAGTAGGCAGGGTTAATAATAAAGTGCTGCTCATAAACACATTTGAGAAAGTAAAACATATTCTTTGTCCTCTCTAAGAAATTCATTTTGTCGTGAAGTTCACTTGTTGTGTGAGGAACATATGAGACAGGCGAAGGAGCTATGTCAAAATGAGCATCCCCAGTATTAAGCCAACGTACGTTAAAAACCATCGGCAGCTTTAAATAACTACCCAGAATTACTCCTAAAGGCAAACCTGGGTCAGCTAACATTAATTCATACTTAGACTCCTGCAACGTTCTTATTAACACACGGTCATTTAACATTGCTTCTGCTGATCTGGCCAAAGTGTCATGGACATTTACTAACAAAAACGTGATCAAGCGCCACATACAAATGATGCGTAAAAATTCAGGATTGCTACGACAGTTCATGACGTCTAGTGCCATTTTGCTGTATTCGTTAATGTCTTTCTCATCCTGTAGCATTGGGACATCAATGAAGGTATAAATGGAGGAGCTATTAGAGATGTACCAGCTCTTGGCAGAGCGCAGAACTGTAATTTGGTGGCCCCTGGAGTGAAGCTCTTCAAGGATAACCTTCATGTTGAGCCAGTGGCTTCCATCAAAAGGAACCACCAGAATCTTGCTGCCTCTACAGTCAGAGGGTCTCAGCAACAGAAAGTACAGGGCCGTCAGGATCACAGTGCTTGTTCTTGACATCTTCTGAAAGATACACACAAAAAGGAATTATACATAAATAGTAGAATAAATGTAGTAGACAAATCAGCTAGTTATGGCATGGTGACTATACCAATACTCAGTAGGCTTAATAATAATAATAATAATAATTAATTTAATTTGTAACGCACTTTTCATTAACAAAAATCTCAAAGTCCTACAAAGTGCAACTAAAATCAATGATCAAATAAAAACAAGTGATAAAATCAAGTAAAATCAACGATAAAACAACAAAAATCAATAATAAAAACAATGATAATATCAACTAAGATCAAGATAATAACAATATTACTCAATTTGAAAAGCACTTTAAAGTATACGTAGAAACTCTTGGGATTAATTAAAGTCTAAATGTAACCTTGGGCAATGATAATGACAACCAGAAAGTTTCTGGAGAAACATTGACGGGGTCTGCCAGGCTGCCGCCGATTTAACATTTCATTAGGAATGTATTACAAGTCAATCTCAGCTCCAACCATACTTAATTTCAGCTTAATATGTTAACGAATAACCAAGTTATAGTCAATTTTGTTTGCTTAGGTTGTTGTGGCAGCCATCTTGAATCAAAATGACTCCAAAAGTTAATAGCACACATCACAGCGCCAAAATAAATTCTTGAATTGATATAGTAAAAGGTGTTTGGGTTCGCTCTCAGTTACCATTACACCAAATTTCAGCAAAATAGCTCTAAAAATGGCAGAATTATGGTGTATTTTCTCTTTTAGCTAAGGCGGCCATCTTGGATTTTTGATTTGGATTCAGTACGTGATAGAGAATGTCAACAGCTACCACCTCACCAAATTTCAGCTCTCTATGTATTAAAATGGCTGAGTTAAGGTGGCCATCTTGGATTTTTGATTTTGATATAGCATTTGATAGGAAACATTCTCAGCTATCACTACACCAAGTTTCAGCTCAATATCACTAAAATTGACCAATTTATAGTATTTTTCCTTTTTTGCCTTGTTGGCCATCTTGAATGTTGGATTTTCAATTAAAATCTATTAGGGATCATTGTCAGCTACCAATATGCCAAATATAAGTTAAATATGTCAATCAAAATGGCTACTTCATCTAATTTGCTTGCAAAGGTCCGTTACGTTAATATACGGTGTACTTTTAGCTAAGGTCATGTACACAGTATACTGCATACTTTTACTAAGGCCACGTACGCACTATACTGAGTACTTTTACTAAGGTCATGTACACATTATGTGTACTTTTACTAAGGTCATGTACACAATATACGGTGTACTTTTAGCTAAGGTCATGTACATAGTATACTGCATACTTTTACTAAGGCCACGTATGCACTATACTGAGTACTTTTACTAAGGTCATGTACACATTATGTGTACTTTTACTAAGGTCATGTACACAATATACGGTGTACTTTTAGCTAAGGTCATGTACACAGTATACTGCATACTTTTACTAAGGCCACGTACACACTATACTGAGTACTTTTACTAAGGTCATGTACACATTATGTGTACTTTTACTAGGATCATGTACACAATATACTGCATACTTTTACTAAGGCCACGTGCGCACTATACTGAGTACTTTTACTAAGGTCATGTACACATGTGTACTTTTACTAAGGTAATGTATACAATATACAATGTACTTTTACTAAGGTCATATACACAATATATGGTGTACTTTTAGCTAAGGTCATGTACACAGTATACTGCATACTTTTACTAAAGCCACGTACGCACTATACTGAGTACTTTTACTAAGG
>JBBPBX010106264.1:0-11465 GCA_038048925.1 Garcialebias charrua
TGTGCAGCACTATCTTAACTCAGAGCTCACGGTTAACAACAATAACATCGACACAGATGCCACAGATGTTGACAATAAATATGTTGACAGCAAACAAAATGCTGACAGTCAACAAGATCCTGAAGGTCATGACGGTGTCTGTCTAACAGATGGTACTGCAGAAGGCATGGATGACTCCCCAACCGAGAGCACAAGCCCGGTAAGTGAACCTTCAAATACAGTTGAGGCAGAAGAGACACAACAGTTGGACCCAACCGGGGCCCAACATGAGAACCTCCTCTGTGAGCTAAAACAATCAGCACTCACTGAACACTACCTACCACAGGTAGAAGAAGGTGTGGAGATCCACGGATCCCACACCGAAGACGCTGTACTGTCCTCTGGGACAGATAAATCGGCAATCAGCCAAGCTTTCGATGAAACCTTGGTTCAAGAGCATTTGAGTCTAGAACTAATCAGAAATGACACAGTTTCTACAGACTCAAAGAGCCCCTCTTCAGACAAAGGGGGGAAAGGCTCGCACACCAACAACAGTGACCCGTCGCAGTCTGAACAATCAGACACACCTGCGACTGCGCCGACAGTTGTGACACACCTGAATTACACAGAAAGAGGTAAACGTAAGAAGAAACGTTGGCCGATACCTAAAAGGTTCCTGTGTACTGTCTACTCTCAGCTGCGAAAACAGCTTAAACTAAACATTGGCATCCTAACTTGTGCCCATGGACGGACGTCCTCACCTGTGTTCGTGGTCCCCCATGACCTCAGGGGGGTGATGTTAGGTCATGCCCAAGACAAAGACAAAGATTTCAATAACCCCACAAACGACAAAGATCTTGCAAACTCACAGACTTCATGGGAAATTAAGGTCGTCCAAGCATACGATAGTAAATAAACTAAACAGTTTAAACTATATTAGTTGCTAAAAGAAACCGTTCCAACTAGAACTTAGAAACGCTAAGTCTAAAAACCCACAACAAAAAACTAACCTTAACAACCGTTTAAATCTGCAGGATTTAATTGACATCGGTTATTCATTCAACCTTTATTTATACAGGCTAGCCTCATTGAGTCACGGGGACTCATTTACAAGAGGGACCTGTCTCACTCACACCAAACAACCATCCACTCTCACACTCACACCTAGGGTCAATTTAGAGTCACCAATCAGCCTAACAAGCATGTTTTTTGGTCTGGTTATAAAGCTAAGACCTGTTTTATTGTGTGATACACGTTGGAATCTGACGACAGGAGTGAGTTGACGTAGTGAAACGTTGTTTTTAGTTGCTTAATTGCTACTTTTGTTGTTATTGAAGTTGTTATTGTTTTCTGAACACTCCCAGCCAAAAGTGATTGTTGATTAGTTGAAGGCTTAAATGGATTTAACTATGCCAACATGCTGTTCATTTTTGTTAAAGATCTCAATCTTTGAAGAGTCATTGTAGATCAATACTACTTAAGGTACTATAATCTACACTGACCTCCCAACCATTTAGGTAGGACCGATTCGATCGTTTCTATTCTAGATCTATTCATTTGATGAGTCTCGCCATAGACTTCAAAATTTATAGGGAATACCAAATCCTACGTCGTCGTCTTAAAGGACAACAGACATTTAGACCAAACTATATTTTCTTTTCTATCTTAGTTAATTTAACTTAAATTATGAATGGAGGAATAGTTTGGAAGAAGAGGCCTTCGTTACAGAAGCCCTCCTGAACCTTTTATAGACGTAGATCCCTATATTTAACTTTTGATGAATGATCCACCCCTTAATTGGTAGTTATAGCTGATCTAAACCATGATAGCTTACATACCAGGTGCATATAGGTGAGGCTAATGTAAAATCCCAATCATAGGCCCACCTAAAACCACATAATTGCATGACACATAGAACCAGAGTGGCACGGACTGGAAACCAACCAGCCTTCAACCTTCGATGTGGGGACCTGATACTTCAACGTTGGTCTTCAACCTTCATCCAAGGGTCGCCTCCTCTGCGTCAATCGAGGGATCCCCTCTACATGCTGATTATAAAAACAATTGTTGCTGATGAAATCACCAACTCTAATCGATATGGAATTACTGCTGTGGAATTATCGTTGTGGATTATAAGACTTTGTTTTCCAAAGGATCACAGACTTTGTTTTCCAAGAGTTAACAGACTCAGTTTTCCGAGGGATTAAAAGCTTACCGCAATGGGATTACCTACGAACAGTATGGAATTTCCAAAAACTTTATGGGATTATAATTTTTGATTTTTTTTTTCCACTTGCTGGATTACTTCAAGATCAGAGACAGTTCAAGGTTTCCTTTCGTGTTGGACCCCATCCCCAAGGACTGGCGATGACTTCCAAAAGGGGGGAGATGTAATGGGCATGACTGTGCCCGCTCTGATACTTGAACTGTCCCAGTGACACCTTTTCACTGATACTCTCAGAAAAAAGACATTAACACTATTTTATTACATTATTTTGAATCAAAACACAATAAGTCATAAGAGACTCTCTTATTCCTCTATTTTTGTGTTAATGAATAACCTTGTGTTACTTGTATAAGCATTATTGAATTCAATGTTTGTTAAGTCAAAGACTGTTTAATTCAAACTGTTTAATTCAAGTTGGAAATCCAATGTTATTTCAAAATAATGATCACTTCTTCATATGATGAATCAAACGGTGAAAGTGAATTAATATGTCAGACTGAACTCGATCAGTTTTGTTAGAAGTTAGAACACAGTTTTAATCAGTTGTTTTATGAAGCTGGCTCCAGTCTAATCTGTTTCTCTGTCTTCATTCTAAACAACTTCTTCTCTGTTCTAAAAACTGATCTTCTCCTATCCGAGTGACCTTCATCCACTGGTTTGTTTGGACCAATCAGAGAAGAACAACAAGTCACTGATCACAGATCCTTCCTTAAAGTTCTAAGCTTTTGCTGGAACTGACGAGTTTGCTGAGGACCTCGAGCTATGAGGTTCCCCAAAGAACTGATGATCGTCTGGTCAACACGCTAATGACCATGTCATTCAGTTAAAGACTTATAACATGCCAAGTTATAAGCCATCTTCAACAGCTGAAAAGCTCTCTTTTATTGACATTCCTTTAAGGAACGTCTTATCTTGAACAACAGCACCAGGAGCTGCCGTTACTTTCGGTTCGAGTCAAGGCGCACGTCTGGAGACGCTGAGAACGGTAAACGAACTGACCAAACTGGACCGAGGGAGACTGACCATCTTCACGAGGTAAAAGTCGTCAAATGCTTTGCCAAGGGTACCAACGTGTAGCCGAGTTCAGCCGGAGAGCTGCCATGCTTCTGGTTAAACACATCAAGATAACTCCCTGACTCTTAACTTCTTTTCCTCCATTTCCTTCCTCCTAAACCTTCATCTTCCTAAGCCAGAAACTAAGTTAATGTACCTGCAGAAATGAGTAAAATATCATCCTTGTTCTGTTGTTCCTATATTTCATCTGTGCTGAAGTTAATTATAGGAAAAATAATCAACCAATCATGTACAAATGTGTGATGTAATTTACAATTATGTTAAATAAATGGTCCAGTCCTGCTGTGCCAACATAAGTTTAACGTTTCCTGTGAATTACATCTGGTCAAGGTATAGAATTATTGGTATTAAGCTGAAAAAGAGAGAACTCGTTTAATTAATGATGTATTTTTGTGTCAGTCTAAACCCTGCCAATTTATACATCTAAAATATAGGTAAGTCATTAAACTGACCCCGTCTTATATTACTACACTCATCTCATCGAATCTGAACATAGTTGCTCCTGGTAGGTCTGGATGGCGCCTTGCAAGGCAAGCTACCACTACCGGTGTATGAATGTGTGAATGAATGGGTGTATGGCTGGTATTGTAAAGCGCTTTGGGGCTCCTCACAGGGGGCTGGAAAGCGCTATATAAATAAGCTCCATTTACCATTTACCATATTTTAACTAACAAAAAAGGCTGACGCCATAATAGGACAACATCGATGCTACGAAGCTAAACTAATCTGCATCAATGCTAACTGTCCTCCGCTCCTGTTTGTCACTGTATTTTATCCAGAACGTTTTTTTTATTCATTTTCATTCATTTAATTATTCATTCATTTTAAAATACAAAAAATGTTTACAATAAAAAACACAATTAATACACAAATCAAAATGAAAAGAAGCAGAAGATGAATAAATCTTATAATGTTTGCTCCTTTTTTTCCTCAAAATATTTTAAACAAAATATAATATAAAATAAAAGCAATACTAAAAAAAATACGTCAGCTCAAACAGCAGTTTCTTTAAATTAAATTATACACGATCATATATTTTCAAAAAACTAGTTTTAACCCTTCTCTTAAATATACACAGAGATCTGATTTTTTTAAAGTCATGCACCCAGCAGCTGCTGCGGTGATTAAACTGAGGACATGTGAATAAATTAAGGGTGGGCCAGCCCAGGAGCAGCGCGGTAGTGTTCTGTGTTATGTTGTTAAAAACAAAAGTTGTAAAATATTTAAATGAATTAAAAAACGAGGAGCGGGGTCTCCTCTTATGCCACCCCCTGCTGGATGGCGCCCTGTGCGGCCGCTCAGTTCGCACATGCCACGGACTGCGTCTGGCAGGGGCGTCAGCGTTGTGCCAGAGGCCCCGCCCTCTGGGTATTTAAGCCGCTGACGCCCATCCATCTTTCTCTTTTTTGCCCTTCACCTCGCTTAACACCTGAACTTCGTGGGACGTCTCTGTTGTCGCATCGCTCGATTGAGGTGAGCTTACTGCCTACACTGAGCGTACAGAGAATTTTTCCTGTATACTGCTGGGCTGACGAAAGCTAGTCCAGCGTTTTTCTACTTACCTCGAAGTTTTCTTCTCTTTCCGCAGCTGCTTCGCTCGACTGCGCTAACTGCGTCACAACCCCCTGCTAACCATTAGCAGGCTAACCAGCTAAAGCAAGACGACTGAGAGGACGGCTTCGAACAAAAGGAACAACTTCGACGCTTCTCGTCTCCGGACATGGCTCCCGAGAAGGGAAAACGGAGGACAAAGAAGAAGAAAACCAACAGGACGACGAGCCCTCGCTCGCGCCCCTGCCCCAGCGGATGCGGCTACTCCCTCTCGACGACGGACACCCACGAGGCCTGTCCTGTCTGCCTAGGGATTCTGCACGCGAGAAAAACGCTGGAATTCCCCGACTCCTGCTCCCACTGCCGTCGGATGTCGGCGGTAGTGAGTAAACGCCACGCGGACGCGTTGGCTAAATCCATGGCTAAGGCCGCGGCGCTGAAGGTCGCACGTCGCACAAAGCTGCTCGCTCCCGAACCAGAGCTCGAGAACGTGGACCTGGAATGCAACGGTCGAGTCGGAGATGACAATGTGTCGGACTCTTCAGTTGCCGTCGAGGACTCGACGCCCGAAGTGTCTGACCAAGACACCGAATGCGGTTACAGAGGAGGAAGTGTGGATTCCTCCCAGAACCTGGCGCAAATCCTACCGGAACCGGACTTGTTGGTCCCTGCTCTGTTCGACCTGTGCCATAGGGGGCAGATGCCCTGCAGGTCATGTGGCCAGACCCCACGCCGCGCCAACAGGCTACGAGGCTGGCGGGAAACTACTTCTATGCAAAGCAGCCGACAACGTCGCAAAAAATGCCCATTTTTCCGGACGTCCTCATGGAGCTCAAACGCTCCTGGGCGGAACCCGGAGCTCCCATTATGCCGCCACTATCCCGACTCCTTGGATGTCGTGGGAATGGAGACAGTGGGCCTCGCCAGCGCACCTCTGATAGAGGAGACTCTGGCGGCTCACCTGGCCCCCACAGCCACGGGGACGAAACCAGCTCTACCCAGCAGGGTCTGCCGCGCTTCAGAGAAACAACTTGAGAAGTGCTACAGGGCTCAGGGCCTCGCGGCTCGCGCAATGAATGCATCAACCATGGTGCAAGCGTACCTGGCAGAAAAACTGCAGGATATCCAGGTAACAAAAAACGAGCAGGCCGCAACGGAGGCCATGGAGTAGGCACGCCGTGCCTCTGACCTCATGCTCCGCATGATGGGGACAATAGCCATTTCCCAAGGCAAAGCAATGGCGGAAATAGTTGTCGCCCAGTGCCATCTTTGGCTAACATTGTCGGACCTCCTGGAAAACCAGAGGTCCACCTTCTTCCAGCACCCGATCGAGTCGACGGGACTCTTCGGGGGAGCCCTGGAACGCGTCCAAGCCAAACTGGAACAAAGACGCAAACAGGCGGAAGCCCTCCGCGAGGGGTTGCCGAGGAAAAGCTTTGCACCCCCAAAGGAAGACATGCGTGGCCTCCCACGGAAGAGACCCGCGGTGACAGTGAAACTTTCCAGTACCGGCCGAGGGCCTCTTCAGTGACCCCGTGCGGAACTCAGATTCGGGCCTGATGAAGCCGGACAAACTGATAATTTTACAGGTTTGCCCGCCCACGCGGTACGGGAACCTAACTTTTTGAGCCTAGTCTCTACTTATAAAGTACTACGAGGAGCTGGTGACATGTGTGCGCACACCAAACATGACTCGCCTACTGTATGTGTAAACAAAACAAACACTATTTCAGGCATGTACAAAAATAAAAGTACCAAAGCACAAACTACCCTGGTTCTTGACTCGAGTCCCATTTTTATAAAACACAAACCATGTGGTCAAACTATGAACCACAGCAAGATACACGAGCTCTGCCAGAGACGGTCAGATCTCACGATATCTTCTGTTGGGCCGACCAGCCTACTCGAAAAAGCGCGAGAGGGGTCAAAGGCCACCCCTCCAGCGCTAAAACACGACGAGCAGCAATTCAACATGCCGTCTAGGCTCAGCGCGCACGCGCAGGCCTGGAAGGCATGTCTACCAAATGATTGGGTCATGACAACGATATGTCACGGGCTCAAGTTGCAGTTCACAAGAAGACCACCCCACTTCACAGGGGTGCTTCAATCTAAGATTAACCTTACACGTGCACACGTGTTGAGGGAGGAAGTTTTGACGATGCTGCAAAAGGGAGTGATTAGTTTGGTCTCAGGACGCAAACTACGCTCTGGCCACTACAGCAAGTACTTCCTGGTACCCAAAAAGGATCATTCCCTAAGACCGATTCTGGATCTCAGGACTCTCAACAAAAGAATTAAAACCTTTAAGTTCAAGATGCTTACACTGCGGCAAGTTCTCCAGTCTGTGAGGCCAGGAGACTATGCATGTACAATGGATTTAAAAGATGCCTATTTCCACATAGGCGTGTGGAGGAAACACAGAAAGTTCCTCCGCTTTGCGTTCGAAGGGAACGCTTATGAATTCAAAGCCTTACCCTTCGGTTTAAAGACTGCTCCTCGTACATTTACTAAATGTTTGGATGCAGCCCTGACCCCCCTTAGGAATCAAGGACTCAGGGTCATGAATTACTTGGATGACCTGCTGATTCTGGCTGGAAGCAGAATGCAGGCCACTCCTATAGGGTGATCTCTCACCTGGAGTCTCTCGGTTTTGTCATAAACCTACAAAAAAGCGATCTAACTCCATCACGGGTTACCGTATTTCTGGGAGTACAGATCGACACTGTCCGATACAGAGGATGGCTCTCGAAGGAACGAGTTTCCTCCACTCGCCGTTGCCTGGAAAGATTTAAACTGGACCAACGGGTCCCTGTGAAAACGTGCCAACGCCTTTTAGGCCTCTTGGCGGCAGCCATTCCCTGTGTACCACACGCATTACTGAAAATGCGGGCCATACAAGTATGGTTAAACCGACAGATACAACCTGCCCTGACTAATCAAGCAGGAAAGGTTAGGATAGATTCAGAGTGCCTGAAGGCCCTGAAACCTTGGAGAGATTTGTCCATTTTCACAGAAGGGGTTTTGCTGGGAAGGGTGTCATCTCGTGTAGTAATCACGACGGACGCCTCTAAAACAGGATTGGGGGCGATCTGTAGAAATCAGAATGCCCGCGGCCTTTGGAATGAACAGGAAGCGAGATTACATATCAACTTCCTGGATTTGTTGGCCATATTCCTGTCATTAAAATACTTCTTCAGTAAAGGTCTGATTGCTGGACAGCACATCCTGGTGAAATCAGATAACAGGACCACAGTGTCCTTCATCAACAGAGAGGGAGGGACAAGGTCCCAGGCCCTCCTCGGACTGACGCAGAGGATGCTCACGTGGTATGCTCCAAGAATCTTGTCACTTAGAGCGACTCATGTCCCCGGTGATCTAAATTATGGAGCAGATGCCCTCTCAAGAGGGCCTCTCTTGGCGTCAGAATGGAGCCTGAACCCACGGATTGTGGAACAGGTATGGTCACGATTTGGGAGAGCCTCTGTGGACTTGTTCGCTTGCAGGGCTAGCTCACAGTGTGACCTCTACTTCTCCTTGAGGGAAACAGACGCACCATTGGGAATAGATGCTCTGGCACATGATTGGCCAGCAGGGGTGCTCTACTATGCCTTTCCACCTGTCCCTCTGATCGAGGCGACACTGGAATGTGTGCGCATGGGAGCCCTCTCCCTGATCCTGATAGCCCCCAGATGGCCACAGAAACCGTGGTTCCCGGAGTTGATTTCAATGTTATCGGGGATACCATGGCAATTACCTCCTCACAGGGACCTGCTGACTCAGGCACGTGGGTAGCTTCTACACCCACGTCCAGAGTTGTGGCAACTTTCAGCCTGGCCTTTGAAGGGAACTGGCTGAGAGCCTAAGGCTTTGATTGCTTTGTCCCAAAACAAACAGTAACAACATACGCTAGGGTACCCCTTGGTGTTTATGTTTTGCTTAGGAGATGTTTAATGGAAGGGTTTCCCCTCTCCCTAACAGATCTCCAACATCAGGATGGGTCCCACTTGTCAGTGGTGCCCCTTGTAAAAAAAAAAAGTTTTTCACCCTAGGGACTTGGGAGGTTACCCTGTGCTTGACCTAGGTTTTCTACCTCCACATTTGTCACCCAATTACTTGTGACGTAATGGGTCCCTTGCTCCTTCCACCTGTTTCTCAGGTTGTTCCAGAGAGAAAAAGGAGATGATGATGAGTACTCACGCTAGTGGATCACGCTTAGGCTGTCTCTAGCTGGTGTTGTTTATCTATGTGCTGTTGAGGACACAATTTACTTAGCACTCAAGTCCTCTCATCGGATCGTTGGATGTGTGGAGAAAAGACGCAATCATATGCCAGATACCATACAATAATTTATTAGGCTTTCAGCTGGAAGGAGACACTGACCCAGCAGGTTACAGAAACAGCCATCAAAAAGTCATGTCCGAATATGAGAAAATCCACACAGAGTATTTATACTTAAAGAGTACACCCAGAAATGTTACCCAACATGTTATTGTAGTACACATCACTTATATCATTTCTTGTCTAGCAGCAGTTTGCAACTTCCTTATATTGCGTTGTTTTCGACTAAAAGAAGAGTTTACTGAAACATTGTCAAAACAAAATGTGCCCCACTTCTGGTTTTGCTTATCTTCAGTAGTTGGTCAGCATTCTACACATTTTGTTCTACAGGGAGAGGTTGCAACTTGTCCACTAAATTAGTCCCACAGACAAACAACTCAGTGAAGCTTAATTAAAACAACAGCATCTCTTGTGTTTATTTTATGATATTTCACAATTCCCCCTTTTGGTCTCGGAGGTTTGATGGCAACTGCCCATGTGATGATAAATTTGGGTTTATTACACATGAGATCGATCCAGCATTGGTTCGCACGCCTGCACATAGACACGGTGTGCCAGAAGCAGAGGATGGTGCTGGTTCCCCCAATTACCTGATTGTGATTGTTTTGTTGTGTGTACAGCACTTTGGTCCTATAGGTGTTTAAAGTGCTCTATAAATAAAGCTGGTATGTATGGTATGGTATCCGTGAGAGAAGACTTACGTCACTGGGAAAAAACCCTCACGCTGAGGGAGGGTGTCTCCATGATCACACGTACGTCACACATCCCAGTGTTCATGGATGCTTCCCTGATGGGACGGGACGTGTCGGTCTCAATCAATAGGTGGGAGGTGGCCAAACCACACTCACCTCCACATAAATGTTTTGGAGTTAATGATGGTCCAGAAAGTGTTACAGCATTTTACTCCTCTGGTTTAACAACAGCATGATAGAGAAGTACAGAGAGGGTCAGAAAGAACTCCATTGTGTGTTTGTGGATTTAGAAAAAGCATATGACAGGGTACCAAGAGAAGAGGTGTGGTATTGCATGAGGAAATCTGGAGTGGCAGAAAAGTATGTTAGACTGGTACAGGACATGTATGAGGACAGCAGGACAGTGGTGAGATGTGCTGTGGGTGTGACAGATACCTTCAAGGTGGAGGTGGGATTGCATCAAGGATCGGCTCTGAGCCCCTTCTTGTTTGCTCTGGTGATGGACCGACTAACAGATGAGGTCAGGCAGGAATCCCCATGGACTATGATGTTTGCAGATGACATTGTGATCTGTGGTGAGAACAGGGAACAAGTGGAAGAGAACTTGGAGAGGTGGAGGTATGCTCTTGAAAGAAGAGGAATGAAAGTCAGTCGTAGTAAGACAGAGTACATGTGTGTGAATGAGAGGGAGGCCAGTGGAACAGTGAGGCTACAAGGAGCAGAGGTCACAAAGGTGCAGGACTTCAAGTACTTGGGGTCCACTGTCCAGGAAAATGGGGAATGTGGTAAAGAGGTGAAAAAGAGAGTCCAGGCAGGATGGAGTGGATGGAGAAAAGTTTCAGGAGTGATTTGTGACAAAAAGGTGTCAGCAAAGGTCAAAGGAAAAGTTTACAAGACAGTGGTGAGACCAGCTATGTTGTATGGTCTGGAGACAGTGGCATTGACAAAAAGACAGGAGAAAGAACTGGAAGTGGCAGAAATGAAGATGCTGAGGTTCTCCTTAGGAGTGACAAGGATGGATAAGATCAGGAATGAGATCATCAGAGGTACAGCACATGTTAAACAACTGGGAGATAAAGTTAGGGAGGCCAGACTGAGATGGTTTGGACATGTCCAGAGGAGGGACAGTGGGTATATTGGTAGAAGGATGTTAGAAATGCAGCTGCCAGGAAAAAGACAAAGAGGGAGACCAAAGAGGAGATATATGGATGCAGTTAGAGAGGACATGGAGGTAGTTGGAGTGAGGACAGAGGATGCAGAGGACAGAGTGAGGTGGAGGAGGATGACTCGCTGTGGCGACCCCTGAAAAGGGAAAAGCCGAAAGAAGAAGAAGAAGAAGAAGAAGGTTTAACAACAGCATGTATTGGTGCACATCGACAACGAGGTGGCAGCATCGTACATCAATCGTAAGGGAGGATCTCGCTCAGCTTAGTTATTGCATGTTGCCAGGCAATTGCTGCTCTGGGCTCATCAGAACCTGCTCTCATTGAAAGCAGTGTACATCCCTAGGGTATTGAACGTGGGGACAGACATCATGTCGAGGGAAGGGGCCACGTCACTGGAACTAGGCCCTTCACTCAGACATAATAAATCCGATTTGGACC
>JBBPBX010106265.1:0-11465 GCA_038048925.1 Garcialebias charrua
TTTCAGTCTGGAACAGGTCCCTCTTGTAAATGAGTCATCGTGAGACTAGCCTGTATATATAAAGGTTGAATGAATGAATAAATAAATAAATAATAAACGTAATACTGAAATGCGGGTGTTCACCAAGTGTAAACAAACCGTTTTGATCTGCATCCTTTACATAAACATATATACTGAACATATATAAGTACAATTTTTTTTACTGGTTTTATTGTTTTGAGATGTTTTAAATACAGAATACTGCCCTGCAAAAAGCACTTCACTGTAATTAACAGTCATCTTTACTGTAATTTTAAGCCTCCCCCCCCCATTATTTAGAAGGATACGTTGTGAACATTGTTTTCTACAAATCAGGATTTGTGATGCTGTTCATATCTTACAATGTGCGCATGAGATATCCATCTGTTGTTTACGTTTTTCATCTGTTGTGGTTTTTTTTTCTTCTTTTAGCCTGAAAGGGAGCTTAATCCATGGAAAATGAACGCTGTGCCACCTCCTGAGAGCTACACTGCAGAGCCTGAAAGGAAGAAGGGGACTCCTCCTGGAATGGACATGGAGATAAAGTGGTCCAATGTGTACGAGGACAACGGTGCAGACGCACCACAGCCTTACACTGGCAAAGCTCGCTTCTTACCCACAGAGGAGCAGCCTTCTGACTCTGGTGAGTTCTGCAGGACGGCCACAGTTCTCACTTATAATTTCACCTTATTGCCACATTTATTTATTTTCACTCTCCTTTCACTTCTCTGGCAACAAGATGAGGAATCCCAACAGTCTGATTTGTCGGCCAAGAAATGGCGAGTAGAGACCTTTCAGCAGAAGGAAAAGAGGAAGAGGGACTTGGGACAAGCCACCTCTGACAAGGATTGTTTGATTGTTTAATAATAATAATAATAATGTCTATTCCTGTCATCTGCATATGTTCCCTTACACAGATGAAATTCGTCTCTGCATTTAACCCAACCACCTACCAGGTGGTGCAGTGAGCAGCCCGAAAGCGCCCGGGGAGCTGGAGAAATAGGTGTGCACTCATAGACACCCCAAGCTGGGTAGTGGCCGGGGCGCGAACCCGCGACCTTCGGATCCGTAGTCAAAAGCCCTGCCACTAGACCATCTTGGCTCCTTTTAAGGAAATTCTACTGTTGCTGTTGTCATCATTCTTTAGTTTGTAGACAGGTCTCTCTTGTAAATGAGTCCTCGAGGCTCAACGAGATTAACCTGCCTAAATAAAGGTTGAATGAAAATAGTTCCTGTTGTTTAATTCCCAAAGTTAAATCAGCAGACAACTGACAAAGTCAGCTGAAATGGCTGGTTGTTCTTCATCCGTGTTAATTGCAAGGATTGTGTCTGTGTCTGCAGACACAGTGTCAAGAGCTTGAACGCTCGCCAAGGGTTTTTCATTCACTGTTACAAACTGTGAGGGGAATGCTGCTGGAAAAGGGCTTTTACAAAGACAAACCTTTCACTGAGCTCTGAGCCATGTCTTGAGAGCAACCAAAGAATTGCAGTTTATAATTTTTTTTAGCTTTTAAAACAAATGAGCACTGAAACATAATCAGAGAAGCCTCTATGCTAGAATGGAATGAATTAGCTTAAGCTGTTATGATGAAAACATACTGTATTTTGTAATGTGACCTTTGTAGTACAGTAATTGGTTTCCTGGGCTGTTTGTGTATGGAGGTGCTTCCTCTTAAAGTCTTAAAGTGAAATATGGTGCATATTTCTGTCCATCCTTGGCAACCAGTAATTTGTTGTTTTTGTTATTTTTTACCACGAGAGAGCAAAAATCGCAAGTTTCATGTAATCAGAAATGTCATCCTCTTGTGACTGAAAGCACGCTGTGCTGTAATATACCACACACGAGCTGCTATGAGGAGATTTGTGCTGTTACATTTAGAAAAACTGGACGTCTGAATTGTGGTTCTCATGTATGGCCAAGCAGACAGAGATATCAGCACGCACATTCACAATGTGCATGCAAAGTCTGTGCAACACGTCAGTATTAGAGCAGTGTAATCTAATTACTGACGTACTGAGGTAGTACTTTACTAAGCTCTATTCAGTCAAGGTGCATGAATGAGTTCAGTGACGTCTGGGCATCAGCAGTGAAGGTTTAGCCCGGATGTTTCCTGTTAAAGGACAGCAACCGACTTTTGCAGTGGTGCTTGCTCCAGTTTGCTGTCATGATTAACATATATTTAACACAAACTAGAGGAAGATGTCAGAAAAAAAGAAAAGTTCCATTAAAAAGACGGTGTGCATAACATAATAAAAAACGAATATGTACAAACGTGTGGGGGGACGGGCTCTGACTGTTGTTTGTGCCTATGCGCCAAACGGCAGCGCAGATTACCCACCCTTTTTGGAGTCCTTGGAGGGGGTATTGGAGGGTGCACCTCCTGGGGACTCCCTTGTTCTGCTGGGGGACTTCAACGCTCACGTGGGCAATGACACTGAGACCTGGAGGGGTGTGGTTGGGAGGAACGGCCCCCCTGATCTGAACCCGAGTGGTGTTCTGTTGTTGGACTTCTGTGCTCGTCATGGATTGTCCATAACAAACACCATGTTCAGGCATAAGGGTGTACATATGTGCTCTTGGCACCAGGACACCCTAGGTCGCAGCTCGATGATCGACTTTGTTGTCGTCTCATCTGATCTGCGGCCGCATGTCTTGGACACTCGGGTGAAGAGAGGGGCGGAGCTGTCAACTGACCACTACCTGGTGATGAGTTGGCTCCGATGGTGGGGGAGGATGCCGGTCAGACCTGGCAGGCCCAAACGTATTGTGAGGGTCTGCTGGGAACGTCTGGCAGAGTCTCCCGTAAGACGGAGCTTTAACTCCCACCTCCGGGAGAGCTTTGAACACGTTCCGAGGGAGGCGGGGGACATTGAGCCCGAGTGGGCCATGTTCCGCGCCTCTATTGTCGAGGCAGCTTATCAGAGTTGTGGCCGCAAGGTTGTTGGTGCCTGTCGTGGTGGCAACCCTCGAACCCGGTGGTGGACACCGGCGGTGAGGGATGCTGTCAAGCTGAAGAAGGAGTCCTATTGGGCCTTTTTGGCCTGTGGGACCCCGGAAGCAGCAGATAGGTACCGGCAGTCCAAGCGGCATGCGGCTCGGGTGGTTGCTGAGGCAAAAACTCGGGCGTGGGAGGAGTTCGGAGAGGCCATGGAGAATGACTTCCGTACGGCTTCGAGGCAATTCTGGTCCACCATCCGGCGTCTCAGGGGGGGAAAGCGGTACGCGACCAACACCGTTTATGGTGGGGATGGCGTGCTGTTGACCTCAACTCGGGATGTTGTGAGTCGGTGGGTGGAATACTTCGAAGACCTCCTCAATCCTACTGGCACGTCTTCCACTGAGGAAGCGGAGCCTGGGGATTTTGGGTCGGGCTCTCCAATCTCTGGTGCTGAGGTCGCCAAGGTGGTTAAAAAGCTCTGTGGTGGCAGGGCTCCGGGGGTGGATGAGATTCGTCCTGAGTTCCTTAGGGCTCTGGATGTTGTGGGGTTGTGTTGGCTTACACGACTCTGCAATATCGCGTGGACATCGGGGGCAGTTCCCTTGGATTGGCAGACTGGGGTGGTGGTTCCCCTATTCAAAAAGGGGGACCGTAGGGTGTGTTCCAACTACAGGGGGATCACACAGCTCTTAAGCCTAAGGTCTATTCAGGGGTTCTGGAGAGGAGGGTCCGTCGGATAGTCGAACCTCGGATTCAGGAGGAGCAGTGTGGTTTTCGTCCTGGTCGTGGAACACTAGACCAGCTCTACACCCTCAGCAGGGTCCTGGAGGGTACATGGGAGTTTGCCCAACCAGTTTACATGTGCTTTGTGGACTTGGAGAAGGCATTCGACCGCGTCCCTCGGGGGGTTCTGTGGGGGGTACTCCGGGAGTATGGGGTACCAGGCCCTTTGATATGGGCTGTTAGGTCCCTGTATGACCGGTGTCAGAGCTTGGTCCGCATCGCTGGCAGTAAGTCAGGCTCGTTTCCGGTGAGAGTTGGACTCCGCCAAGGTTGCCCTTTGTCACCGATTCTGTTCATAACTTTTATGGACAGAATTTCTAGGCGCAGCCAAGGTGTTGAGAGGATCCGTTTTGGTGGCCTTAGAATCTCTTCTCTGTTTTTTGCAGATGATGTGGTCCTATTGGCTTCATCAGGTCGTGATCTACAGCTTTCACTGGAGCGGTTTGCAGCAGAGTGTGATGCGGCCGGGATGAGGATCAGTTCCTCCAAATCCGAGGCCATGGTCTTGAGCCGGAAAAGGGTAGAGTGCCCTCTCCAGGTCGGGGAGGAGGTCCTGCCCCAAGTGGAGGAGTTTAAGTATCTCGGGGTCTTGTTCACGAATGAGGGAAAACTGGAGCGTGAGATCGATAGGCGGATAGGTGCAGCGTCCGCAGTGAAGCGGGTGCTGTACCGGTCTGTCGTGGTGAAGAGAGAGCTGAGTCGAAAAGCAAAGCTCTCAATTTACCGATCGGTCTACGTTCCCACCCTCATCTATGGTCATGAGCTTTGGGTTGTGACTGAAAGAACGAGATCTCGGATACAAGCGGCTGAAATGAGTTTTCTCCGCAGGATGTCTGGACTCTCCCTTAGAGATAGGGTGAGAAGCTCAGTCATCCGGGAGGGACTCGGAGTAGAGCCGCTGCTTCTCCACATCGAGAGGAGCCAGTTGAGGTGGCTCGGGCATCTGGTTAGGATGCCTCCTGGACGCCTCCCTGGTGAGGTGTTCCGGGCATGTCCCACCGGGAGGAGACCCAGAGGAAGACCCAGGACACGCTGGAGGGACTATGTTTCTCGGCTGGCCTGGGAACGCCTTGGGATTCCCCCAGAGGAGCTGCTCCAAGTGGCTGGAGAGAGGGAAGTCTGGGCCTCCCTACTTAGGCTGCTACCCCCGCGACCCGACCCCAGATAAGCGGACGAAAATGGATGGATGGATGGATGGGATTTGTTTTATTTCGTCTCTTTTAAACGAATGAATAAATGAATTAAATAAAATATTAAATAGCTTTACATCTGCTAAGTTCTTGGCATAAATCAACACAGACATGTTCCTGCTTTTAGTGTTTTTTACATTGTTTTATAATGTAGCTGTTTATGTTTCTTTTTTTTAAATGCAGTTTTCTTTTGATTTTTAATTAATATAATAATTTGTCATCTGTGTATGTTTCCCATACTTGACAGACGAAATTGGTCTTCTGCCTTCAACCCAACCACCACCAGGTGGTGCAGCGAGCAGCCGTAGTCAGCGCTCGGGGAGCTGGAGAATTAGATGTGCACTCATAGACACCCCAAGGTGTGTAGTGGCCGGGGCGCGAACCCGCGTCCTTCGGGTCCCAAGTCAAAAGCCTTAGCCACTACACCATCTTGGCTCCAATATGCTTTTTTATGATTGTTTACTGTTGGCTGCAAGTATCAAGCTGTGAAATCCTTCATTTTCTACACCTGATAGCTGTTAGTCATTAATTATGAGGAAGTTTAGCAACTTCACGGTGAACATTTGAGCTCCGTGGCTTCAGCGGTGTGTTTTTCTTGTTTAATCTGGGGCGGGCGCTCTGATTTTGGTCAGCCGCTCTCAGCCTGTCCCTCCTACGAGACGGTCAGACAGCGGGTTGGACTGGACGCAGCTGGCCGTGGTCGGTCTCCCTGTTTCGGTTCAGCGAGAGTGGCGTCCCGCTGAAGCCCCAGAGCTCGAATGTCCAACGTAAAACTAACTTGATCGCAGTTTAATGTGACGCTATGTCTCTGCAGACATTGCACGTTGCTGTCTTGCAGTGTTTAGTGTAAAATACTTCCACACAGCGGACATGTTACGATGAAAAGTTGGCTAGCTGTTAGCTAAAGTGCTACTCACTCAGTCCACATGTTGTAGCTGGCTGCAAACTATGAAATGGATTTCCTGAATGTGACGTGAGGCGGGTCTATTACTCTGGGTTCATGAGACACGACTCCGGATCCACCCCTATGACCGTTGCATTGTGGGGAATGTAGTGTTGGTGCGTGCAAAACACCAGCGGGCGGCTGTGGCCTGCGGGCCATTTCTAATAGTAATTAAATATCATCCAGGGCCCATAAACGGCTGAGACGTGCTGGTCTGAGCAGCCCAGTTCTCACCTCGTTCTACAGGTGTGCAGTGGAGAGCGTCCTGTGCTCCAGCATCAATGTGTGGCATGGAGGCTGCACAGTTGAAGAGAGGAAAGCTCTACAGAGAGTGGTGAAGGCTGCACAGAAGTCTGTTGGAGTCAGACTCCCCACCATCGCGGACGTTTACACCTCCAGGTGCAGGAAAAGAGCCACCTGCATCATGAAGGATCTCACTCACCCAGCACACTCGCTCTTTGCCCCACTCCCCTCAGGACGGAGGTTGAGGAGCATCAAATGTAGAACCACTAGACTGAGGAACAGCTTCTACCCTGAGGCTGTCAGACTCATGAATAAATAAATAACAAGAATAAACACTGCAAAATATCACATCATGTTGATGCTGATCTGTTTCTTGTTGCTGCGTTTCACCTGTGACCATCTGCTCATAATGACTCATGTTCGTGCTGCTGTTTATAACGATGTTTTTCTACTACATTAGGGCTTAGAGTATTACTAGCTGATGCTTCTCTTAGTTAATCCTAGAATGTTATTACTGTTTTTCTCTTGCATTTGTTGTTTCTCTTGTAGTTGTTGTTGGATGTAACTGGGACCCCGTGTACATAATTTCGTTTTCATCACATGTACTACATGCGGTGCAAATGACAATAAAGACTCTCTGACTCTGACTCTGACTCTAAATAATTTGCGTGCCAGATCTGGCCCGCGGGCCTTGACTTTGACATATGTGGATTAGAGGATACACACTTTTAGTGCAGTAAATGTAAACTCATGAACTCAACTAATCTTATTGGGTTTATCTTATGATAAACTTGAAATACATACTCATTTCACCTTTACTTTGATAGCTCAGTCCATCCCTCTTTTCAAGATCTAAAGAGCTTGGCATTCCCCCGACTACATTTAAACACAAACATTTCCATCACAGATTTATGAATTACTGTTTGGAGACCTGATACCTCCAGATGCAGGAAAAGAGCCACCTGCATCATGAAAGACCTCACTCATCCAGCACACTCACTCTTTGCCCCACTCCCCTCAGGACGGAGGTTGAGGAGCATCAAGTGTAGAACCACTAGACTGAGGAACAGCTTCTACCCTGAGGCTGTTAGACTCATGAATAAATAAAAATAAAACAAAAAATAAACACTGCAAAATATCACATCATACTGATGCTGATCTGTTTTCTTGTTGCTGTGTTCATCTGTGTTCATCTGTGACCATCTGCTCATACAAACTCATGTTCGTGCTGCTGTTTATTCCCACTATATTAGGCTTAGTGTATTACTAGTTGATGTTTTTCTTAGTTAGTTCTAGATGTTATTACTGTTTTTCTCTTTCATTTGTTGTTGGATGTAACTGGGACCTCGTGTACATAATCTCGTTTTCATCACATGTACCACATGCGGTGCAAACGACAATAAAGACTCTCTGAAGTTTGTTGTGTTGTGGTTTCCATCGGGTTTTTCCAGGCGGATGTTACCAGCTCAGTAGAAACTTGGAACAGACCAGTTGTTTTGCTTTGCCTCGTCTTTAGTTTTTGGACTAATTTTGCAATAATTTGAAACAACTTTCGATTTATTTATAATATATATTTTTAATCTTGTTGCAATTTTTTAAAATTAACATTGCTTTTCTTCAAAGTTACTGTAATTCTATTGGGAAAATAACATTTAATTACTGTTAATATGTGGTAGTTTTATGTCTAAATTATTTCTCTGTCTCGTTTTTGGCCTCCTCCACCTTTTTTTTCTGGCAATTTATTGATTATGCTGTAAACATTTGTGTGGTGCAATACCAGTGTGCATCAAAAATGTTTGCTATTTAAGGCAAGCTGATATATCATATATTTCTTAGAGGAAGAGGAGAAAATTTACAAACAACCATCCATCCATTATCTATTACCCGCTTCTTCCTTTTCGGGTCACAGGGGTCACTGGTGCCCATATCCAGCAGTCACTATGGGAGAGGCGGGGGGACAGGTCTCCAGTCCATCACAGGGACACAGAGAGACAAACGAGACAAACAACCATTCACACTCTCATTCACACATAAAGACAATTAAGAGTTACTAATCGTGCATGTTTTTGGTCTGTGAAACCGGAGCACCCGGAGAAAACCCACGCATGCACGGAGAGAACATGCACCCAGAAATGTCCCCGGTTGGGATTTGATCCGATGACCCCCTCGTTCTCGCTGAGGGACAACGGCTCTACCAACTGTGCCTCTGTCCCACCAAATTCACAGATTTCCATAATTAAAATTGATTCAGGTCAAAATATGCACTGTGCCCACTATTATTACAATCTGTGACGCTCATTAAGATTACACACTTAGTTTGAAACATGGTTAGGAGAAATTGCAAATGGTAAATGGAGCTTACTTTTATAGCGCTTTCCAGCCCCCTATGAGGGGCCCCAAAGCGCTTCACAGTACCAGCCATTCACCCATTCATGCACACATTTGTACACCGGTAGAGGTGGTATGCCATGCAAGGTTAAGTGTCTTGCCCAGGGACACAACGAGGTATGCAGTGACCAGGGATCGAACCCGGGACCTTCCGGTCCTGAGTCGTTTGCCCTGCCTCTACACCATCTCGACCCCGGTTACTCATAAATTGTCCTTATAAAGGTTTTAAACAAATCTGCCCATATATTTGAACGCATTATGTTTAAAAAATTGCAATACCCCCCTACACCAAGTCTTAATTTCGCACAAAGTAAAAGCATGCAGATGTACATAAGAGTTTTCATACGAAATGAAGTATTATTCTAATAAGCTGTAAGGGTATCACATTTGTAAACAGGGTAAGCTGCATGATTTATTTATTTAAAAAGAAAGTACTTGAAATGCTGAATGTGGATTGGAAGAAAATGCATTTTTGAGATTTTTAGACATCTTAAGTAACCCTGGAACTGTTCAGTTCATTCTCAGCTGTGGATACTGAAACAAAGCATACATTATTAAGAGTATTCGAGTCGGTAATCAATTTTCTGAAAAGTGAACAAATGCTATTTATGTTTTAAAATTGGACAGGAGCATTATTTATGAACTTTTATATGGATAGCATTATATTTATAGCTTTATTTATATATTATTTATATTTATAGCATTATTTATATGTTGTCATCATTCTTTGTTTGTAGCCAGGTCTCTCTTGTAAATGAGTCCTCGAGGCTGAATGAGATTAACCTGCCTAAATAAAGGTTGAATGAAAAGTTGATTATATGTCTCAATGGCGTGCTATACCGGGCAGCTGTCAACTTTTTTTTTTTTATTGAACATTTTAGAACATACAGAACAAAAAAACATAACAAATGACAATCTCAAAATTACAATGATATATATAAACATGTACAAATATCTACTAACATACCTCCTAATCTAATGTAAACATTCTTAAATTAACATATCGACCATCATAACCGTAAATTTGGGTAATAGACTTATTTGAAAGATTGCAAATAATACAGTCCAAGTAAAATAAACACTAACATAACTATTTATCTAACATTCTACATAATTACTTAAAATAATTTGTCAGAGGGCTATATAATCTGAGAGAGGTGATCAAAGAGCTTTTTTGCTTGTGGTTTTTTAGCACAGTTTAAAGAAAGTTTTAACAACTGGAGTTCTTGTTTGAATACAGACCATAATGGTTTAGACTTGCCATATCTGCATTTATGTATATAGAATTTTAATATTATGATAATGTTATTAACAAAGTATTCATCTTTTTTATTCTCAGATACATATCCAGATATAAGATATTCTGAATGGAGAAGGAGTCTATGCTCATGGACTTGATGGTCAGGAGATCGTGAAGGGATTTCCATAATGTGTTCACAGAATGACAGAAATAAAATAAATGTTCTGTTGTTTCAGGTTCATTACATATATAACAATGATCACATTCAAATTTAAATCAAGCTGTCAACTTGATCCGCTCATTACATGAACTTTAGCTCCGCCCCATGATGACGTTGCAAGCTGCTTTTGTCGGGCGCGCGTCTTCTCTTTTATTAGAGAATTAATAATTAGAGAATGTATTAGTAAACCTGCTTCTATATTCTTCTGGGATAATTTATTTAATGATATCTGTTGGAAAGATGTATGGTTGTTACCTAGAAAATACTTTATAACTAATAAGATTCGAGAAGTGTCCCTAAAGATTCTGCATAAATGTTATCCTGTAAACTATATAATCTCCAAGTACCGTCCAAACGTAGACCCAATGTGTTCACTCTGCCACAGCTCTGAGGAGACCATCATCCATCTCTTCTGGGACTGTTCTCATACTCAGGTGTTCTGGAAAGACATTTTCATGTATGTAAATAGAAAGTTAGAAATTGACCTACCATTTGACGCTAAAATTATACTGTTTGGTTTCTTTTGTCCAAATATTTCAAGTGAGAAAGTTTTTGTTGTAAATTTAATACTACTCTTAGCCAAATTTTACATCCACAGTTGTAAATTCTCCTTGCTAAAACCTAGATTTATAGTGTTTTCTAATTATATTTCCTCTTACTTAGCTACTTTAAAGTACTGTACTAATGCCAAAGCTTTAAAAACTAAAACAATCTGTAACGAATTTCTGTTGTAAGCTGCCCAAGACACATTTTTGTTTTTGTTTATGTGCCTTTATTCTCTTTTGTGCTATGCATGCCTTAAGTCTCGAGCCATGTTTGACATTGTAAGTTTTTTTTGTACTTGTTTCTTTTATAAATAAAAAAAAAAAAAAAAAAAAGTCTTCTCTTTCCCCAGACAGTCATCGTGTCAGTGTCAGAGCTGGTCTGGAGTGCTTTTTCGTGTCTGCAGAGCGTTTTTCTTTTGCAGCGCGTTTGCACCCCTCGGCCACCGTAGTTGTTGCTGTTGTTTTGAATGAAAGCTAGCTAGCGTCGGCGCACTTGGCCGTAAGCCGGAGAGCGGAAGAAGATAGCTGTGTCCCAATCCGACGGCTGCATACTACCAAGGACCCGGCCTACCCGGTACACGGAGGCCGGGTCCTTCAAACATCAGGTAGACCGGAAGTCCGCGGCTTTGGTCTAGCCTTCACGGCTACGTCGGAGGACGTCATGTTGCCTAGCAACCGTGACAGCGCTCAGCCTAAGGAAGAAAGGAGCTTGAAATGCTGTTGTTTTTACTGCTTTTTTTAATTCTAGAGGAAATACAGAACTTTATCACTGCTGGTGGCATGTTTTATAACTTCTGCTGACAGATATATCCAACTTACTTTTTTTTTTTTGGCTATAAACTGTAGTTTCATGGATAATTTCATTGTCAGTATTAACTTTGTTAACTTGTGCATAATAAATAAATGTTAACTTGTGTATAATAAATAAATCAAAAATCTATCTTATTTACTAATAA